>PVHX01001909.1:0-48446 GCA_004024805.1 Geosciurus inauris
GTACTGGGGATTGAACTCAGGGGTACTCGACCACTGAGCCACATCCCCAGCCCTATTTTGTGTTTCATGTAGAGACAGGGTCTCACTGAGTTGCTTAGCGCCTCGCCATTGCTGAGGCTGGCTTTGAACTCGCGATTCTCCTGTCTCAGCATCCCTAAGTGCTGGGATTACAGGCTTGAGCCACCGCGTCCGGCTCAGATTTTTATTTATAATTCTAATGAAGTATTGACAGTTACAAATTTTTCATTTTGTGATCACAAAATTTTATTTTTTGCTACTGAAACTTAGTAGTAATTGGAAGAAACATTACACATCAGAAAATTAGCTCACTCAGTTTCTTTAGGATTTTTTAAAAAGAGGGGTATTAGTATATTTATTATCTCTCAAAGGATGCTTTAAGAAGGAGAGAAAGATTTAGTAATAACTTCTGTTTTGAGGGGCAGAATTCATTGCTTCTAGGCATTGTTTATTTTTTTCATCCATTAGCATTTCTTTAAGTCCCACAATAGCCCAGTGAAGTAAAGCATTATTATCTTCATTTTATGTAAGATGATAATACTGATACAATAAAGCAAGCAGTTATAGGTTGTTTTCTTTGTTTTAATGTGAAGACTATTGAGGCAGAAAGAAGTTAAAAATTTGACGAAGATCAAATTGCTACTAAGTGGCAGAAGATTTGAACCCAGGACAGATAACTCTGAAGGAGTATGCTATTGTATGTTTGGTCACTCATTGCAGGAAGCATTGATTCCTTTATTTTTTTCTTAAAATATGCCATTGATTGCTTTGAAGAGCTCCCTTTATTCATGCCCAAAAAAATCTGTACTTTGTATATGGTAAGGACTTAAAAATAATTTATTAAATTATTTTGTTGAAATTTCTTGCTGAGCTTATGTATTTTGCTCATAAACCAATGACTTTATAAATTTAAATTTATCATTCCTTTGCTGAAATTTAAAGTTTACTTACGTTTGATATAGTCATGTCAGTTATAACATTTTGGATAAAGTACCATCAGATTCTATTTGCATTTTTATATAAATGATTAATATAATAATAAAGTTTATTTTATAGGTTCCCAGGCTTGTGGAAGGACTGAGTGGTCATAATTGTTCCCAAGTGGCAGCTGCTAATGATCATACTGTTGTATTAACTGAAGATGGATGTGTTTACACATTTGGTCTAAATATTTTTCATCAATTAGGAATTGTTCCTCCACCTTCCAGTTGTAATGTACCCAGACAGGTAAGCTTCTCTTTTTTAAACAATAAGATGACATTTGACTTTTTGCTATAAAATCTACATGGACATTAAAATGTAATGTATTGACAGAGCAACATTTTTTTTTGCTTAACTTCAGTGTTGTGTGTGTATCCTGTGAGGGAAAAATTAAGCATTGTGCTGGTGTGTGTGTGTGTCCTATTAAAAAGAAATTCAGCATTATGCAAATTTGCTTTTGTTTGGAGCAAGAAAGCAAGCAGTAGGTAGATTAGCTACCAGACTACTTTAGTTTCAGCTTTTAAGTATTCATAAGCAGAGAAAGAACTGGATTATTTGGAGCTTCTGTGTTCGTTTTTGTTTCTTGTGGGTTTTTTTTTTTTTTTTTTTTTTTTTTTTTTTTTTTTTTTTTTTTTTTTTTTTTTTTTTTTTTTTTTTGGTGTGTGTGTGTATTGGGAATTGAACCCAGCCTCTCATGTGCTAGGCATATGCTCTACCCAGTGAACTACACCCTCATCCCTAGAATATTTTAGGTTTGAAAGTTCAAACAATTTTTAGGTCTTCCTTAAAAAAAGCATAAGAAATTTATCAATGCAACATGGGCCTGTGCGAGTCAGACACTAAGAGACCTAAGTATTATCTGCTTCATTAAGTCTGCCTCTCACAGATGTCACACCTGGTAAGTTAATGTTATGATACATGGGTCTGTAACCCACCATTTTTTGTTCCACTTTTCCACTTCCATCTGTATAACCACTGCCAGAAGATACCCTTCCTCACCTTTAGCAATTCAGCATATAGAATTGGGACTAGTGCTCTAAGTAAGTATTAGAATCATCACCCATAACAAATGTATTCTCAGCTCATACAATTTTGCATTTCAAATGTTAAAATTCTTCAGCAGTTTAATTTTCTTCATTTAAAATTCTTAACTAGATATAAATATTTTGTTAAGTATTTGAATCCAACACCTTCCTATTCTGGGTGAATAATGAATTAATAGGAATTATTTCAAAATAATTGGGAGTAGTCTTCAATTTGGTATTTTTAGAAGATCTGTTTATTGCAACTGTGGAATTTGTGGATATTTAATCATTTTATAGACTTCTGTAGGAATGACAAATAGATTTAATTCCCATTTTTCTCATTGTATGATTGCTTTGGAGCTGTGAGTTGATAAACATGTTTAGTATTCTCAACTGCGAGCAGTTTGATTCCCAGGGACTGTTTGGCAATGTCTGGAGGCTTTTGGTTGTTAAAACAGGAGTTGCATGCCTGTAGTCCCAGTGGCTTGGGAGATTGAAACAGGAAGATTGCAAGTTCAGTGCCAGCCTCAGCAAAAGTGAGGTACTAAGCAACTCAGTGAGACCTTGTCTCTAAATAAAAAAAAAATACAAAATAAGACAGGGGATGTGGCTCAGGGGCACTCAACTACTCAAGTGACCCCTGAGTTCAATCCCTGGTCCCCCCTCCCCCACAAAAAAAAAGCAGAAGTGTGTGCGCACATACCACACACAGCTGACAAGTGGAGTCTAGGGATGCTTCTAACCATCCTATAGTGCACAAGATGATCCCTCTTAACAAAGAATCATCTGGCCCAAAATGTAAATAGTGCCACTTGTTGAAAAGACTCTGTAAATGTCAAATTAAAAAGTACCATGCTTTTTGCTAATGCCTATTTTGAATGTTGGTTATTAGAAAAAAGTAAATAGCCAAAAGTTTAGTGATTTGGTTTTTATACCATCAATTTTCTGTTAAATTTGCTGACTGAAAATGCTGCATGAGAATGTTGTGTTCTGGGAAGGGTTTGGGTCTCAGTATGAGTGCAATAACTGCCATTAGCACTTCAGAGGGTGGTATAGCAGCAAGTATGCCATGTATATTTGCTACCCTGGTTTGCTGGGTCTTTGAAAAAATTGTACTAGATCATAGATATGTAGTAAAATGCAATCTCATTTGTCTTTTTGAACAGATGCAGGCAAAATATCTAAAGGGAAGGACAGTCATTGGTGTAGCAGCAGGCAGATTTCATACAGTGCTGTGGACTAGAGAAGCTGTTTATACCATGGGACTAAATGGTGGACAGCTGGGTAAGAAATATTTTATGACAATATCTAAGAAATAAATAGGGGCTTAAAATAGGTAATTTATGATTTGTTTATTTGTATAATTTTTTAGGATGTTTACTAGATCCCAATGGAGAAAAGTATGTAACTGTTCCTCGTCAAGTCTCTGCTCTTCATCATAAGGATATCACTCTGTCTTTGGTTGCTGCAAGTGATGGCGCCACAGTCTGTGTTACCACAAGGGGAGATATTTATCTACTTGCAGACTATCAGTGCAAAAAGATGGCATCTAAGTATGTGTAGAAGAAACAAATCTTTATGTTTCATATCAACTCTTCCAGCCAATATTGAAGTGTCAACTTTATGCTATGATCTGTAAATGTTAAGTGAAAAAAAATTGAGAGGAAAAGTCAGGAATTTTTGCCTTTGATGATCTTTGTCTTTTGACAAGGATCCAGTGACTATATGTAAAGGTATTTTGTAATTTGCAAAACAGTATTTCTTAGTTATATTTAACATGTTTAAATATGATTTATAATTTTTTTCTTTTTTAATGCATCTGGTGCACAAAACTAGATTAATCAATTCTTAATTTGTGCTACTATCGTCATTGGTTCATTGGTAGCCTTTTGTATGTTATTCACGTATATATTTTTTAAAAATAATTGTATACCATAAATCTTCTATCCATGCTCAGTGTTTTATCTGATATATATTTTATCTTTGTATTTGTGACATGTTGTTACATTTTAGTAACATGCTGTAAACTAGCAGTCAGTTAGATAAACAAAAAGTTAGAATAGAGAGTCACAATATTTTAAGCAAGGATGCTTTTTCCAGTTGGAGTTTTCTTTAGTTTATAAACCATACTCATAATGTTTTTTTTTTTTTTCATTTTGAATGATGGAAGGCACAAGTGCTTCAAAATAACTGAACTAATGTAAATGCAGAATCCTGCATTTACACATTTCATTCTCTTGCAGTTGATTAATTCATTTCTGATTGATAGCATTGTGTTATTGTGCTCATATTCATTGTGTCATTCCAAAGTATTCAACTTTTATGGAAAATATTTTTCAGACCAATATTTTAGTAATTTAGATAATATTATATTGTACAATTACAGTAATAAATACAAGGATAGAAATAAGTCTGCACAAATGTAACAGATTCTTGGGAAAATATAGCTCAACTAATGGAAGCAGTTGTGGGCAAGGATACTAGAGAATAGCCATCTAACTTTTTTTTTTAGATATTTTTTAGTTATCAGTGGACCTTTATTTTTATTTATTTATATATGGTGCTGAGAATCGAACCCAGTGCCTCATGCATGCTAGGCAAGTGCTTTACCACTGAGCCACACCCCAGACCCTAGCCATCTAACTTCTAAAGCAATTAGGGATTTAAATTTAAATGCAACAAAGTATACTTTTGTTCATGGTAAAGAGAACAGAACCACACTTGAAATTAACTCATGAGCAGAAAATGTCAAGCATCAGTTTGTCATAATTTATCTTCTCTGAATATAATTAGAAAGTTACTTTTAACATTAATTGTAGGTCATATTTCATTAATAGAAACATGAAAATATGAACATACATGTTTCTGTAAAGTAACTGGGTTGTTTTGTTCCTGATCATGAGGTAATTTGTGGGATATTAGGTAATATATTTTTAGTTAACATTTATAAAACCTGCCCTTGTAACATAAAGTTACATACATATATCCAAGTTTTCACTAAGATAGTTTTTTCATTGCAGATTATTAGGACATAGTAATTTTTTTTATTTTTATTTTATTTATTTATTTTTATGTGGTGCTGAGGATTGAACCCAGTGACTCACGCATGCGTGGTAAGTGCTCTACCACTGAGCCACAGCCTCAGCCTAGGACATAGTAATTTTGAAAATAATTTTTTTCAATGCAGGGAAACTTTTTGAAAGGGAGGATAGTCTTTGGGGTAGCAGAAAGTAGTTTTCACAGTGATGCTATGCACGTCAGATATACAGATATAATGAAGTATGTAGCTAATGGATAAGTTCTTAATTAGAAATAGTGATGACTTTCATGGTAGGTATATCTATTTTAGGATTCTCCATATTTAAAATGAAGCATCTCTCATTTTGGACTTTTTTTTTTTTGCAGTGTTGGGGATCAAACTCGGGCCTTGAGTATGCTAGACAAGTACTGTACCATTGAACCACATCCCCAGCCCCTTGTTTTGAATTCTAAGTATTTTTCTATTCAAAAGTGAATGCATACGGGAGATTATATATAGCCTTACTTAAACTCTAAGTGAATGTGTGCATTAGCAAGTGGGATTTAGGTATTTAATGTGTATGTGAGTAGAGGCTTTGAGAGGGAAGGAATTGCCTTAGGAAAGTCTACTACCACCTAACAGAAAGGAGAGACTAGGGATACCAGAAATCAGATCATTTTACTTCATCTTTCATAATAATTGCATATTTATTATTATGATTAGTTATATCTTTAACCATGTTTATTTCAGAGAACATATTAATTTAGGAATTTTTTTCTTTTCCACCCAGACAACTAAACTTGAAAAAGGTTCTTGTGTCTGGGGGTTGTATGGAATATAAGGTTGATCCTGAACATTTGAAAGAAAATGGGGGTCAAAAAATCTGCATTCTTGCAATGGATGGAGCCGGAAGGGTGAGTATATTTATGTAAAAGTGTATTAATATTAAGCCCATTTGATAGTTATAGGAGATTTGACAGTGTGAAAATGTTTTGCCATTCCAGTGATGATTTCTGTTGACTTCCTTACTTGTTTTTCACATCCAGTACTATTTAATATGAACTAGTATTTCAGAGGAAGTATGACAACATTTAATCTAATATTCACAGTATTAGTGTCAAACTATAAGTTAAAATGCTATTTATTGTTCTTAAAATGAACATAAAGAATTTTGATAAATTATTAGGTATGCACACTGAGTGTTGATAAATGGTGTTGAATTGCATAGATGAGGGGTGTCACGTAACTACTCTTAAAAAGTAAAGATTCAGCAGCCAGTATTGCAAATTTGGGGCATAATTGGAAAATTTTCTCTCAGATTTAGTTTTATGCAAATGTTCACATTATATAAATGCACAGATTATAACTATTCATATTATGTATATAAAAGCTAGTATATTTTCAGATCATTATATATAAAGAATCTTACTTCTTTTAATTTTACTTCTTGTACAAATATAAAATATAGCAGTACATTTCTCTAATAAGACAGTTCATTTGAAATATATTTTCAACTTAAATGTTTAAATGTATGCTTAAATATGCATTGATATTTGTATACTATATTTTAAATTTAAATATTGTAATAAAACCTAAAAGTATTTAAATTAAAACTTACATTTAAAAAGATATACGTTGGTAACACTGAAAACAATTATAGACTTTAACTAAAAACATTTAGATAGCTTTATTTTTTGCTTACAAAAGAAAAACAAAATAGGAATGTTTTCTCTCTGAAGAGTACTGTAAAATTGGACATTTTGGAAATTGAAGAATTAATCAAAAAGCTCTACCTCTGATTTATTGTAGGTACAAATTACTGTCATCGATAATTTTAAAAGAAGGAACTACATTTTTCATGTAAATAACTTTTGAGTGATCTTGGCAGTTACCATTTGTGCTTTAGTTTTTGATGATAAGGGAGTTAGTCTTAAAAATCAGCAGTTTTAATTTTTAAACTGAAATCATACATGGAATGCCAGTATAAGAACAGTTCAAGAGTTGCTTCCCTGGATAAAGCTGGATTAGGAAGCCTAATAAAAACTATCTTTCTTCATTCTCTCCATCTCTTAGCAATAGTCCCTGATCCATTTCTTGGGACCACTGGGTTTTGCCAGGACCATTTGAAACCATTGAACTCTATGACAATTTTTCTATCTCTTGAGATTGTGTTTGAGTACTTGTCTGAGTTATGCATACATCTACTTTTTTTTGAGTTAAGTTTGGATTTTCCTAGGGTGATTTTCAATCTTGTAAATAGATGACTATAGTAAACCTGACATTCAGGTTTTAACTATAAGATTTTGTTTTTCTGTATAGCATTGTAAGCAGATCTGTTTGTCTCGAATAAGTAATACTGAAAATTATTTCTTGAGGAGTGTCTTTGAAATAATTTTTAATGCTTCATGTTTACTTAATGTATTTTCCTGAAAATTCTTTAGAACCAGCTTCACTTTCGTAGTATCTATTCTGTAGAAGATGAACATTTAAACATACTATTTAGAGCTTTTATTTTGACAATATTGTTTCTTGACTTCAGATTCTGGTTGTTCGGCTGCTGTTTTGCTTTATATTCTGGTGTGATTTTGGTTTTATTTTAGGTATTTTGCTGGAGATCAGTCAGCAGTTCTCTGAAGCAGTGTCGATGGGCCTATCCACGCCAAGTCTTCATTTCTGATATTGCTTTAAATAGAAATGAAATTCTGTTTGTCACACAGGATGGGGAAGGATTTAGAGGGAAATGGTTTGAAGAAAAAAGAAAGAGTTCTGAAAAGAAAGGTTAGTTCATACATGTGGATATCACATAAAAATTCCTTTCAATTAACATAGCAAGTATTAGGTTTTACTCTTAGTCATTTATGCAATATCTTTGTGATTTGTTTCTTAATGCGTGTCCTCTGTTGGAGTTCAGTGATGACAAGGGCCATATTCCACCGTATCTTTAGGATTTGTCGTATTTTCTGAAACATTGTAGTTCTTCATTAAGTTGTCATTGAGTGAATAATTTAGTTATTATATGCTAAAAATATATGTAATGAACATTTATTATTACTCAAAATTATAAACATTCTTAAAATCACAAAGCCATAAAAGGATGAATTTTGGATAATTTTTTTTAATATTTTATTTATTCATAGTTATTCAAATCTGGCAATATTTAAAGTATATTTACTGTATGCTGGAGAAAGGGAGAAGTTTTTTTTGTTTTTTTTTGTTTTTATATCAGGGATTGTACCCAGTGGGCTTAACTACTGACCCATATCCCCATCCCTTTTTATATTTCATTTTGAGACAGGGTCTCACCAAGTTGCTTAGGGCCTTGCTATGTTGCTGAGACTGGCTTTGAAATTGCAGTCTTCCTGGCCTCAGCCTCCCAAGCTGCTGGCATTACAGGCTTGTGCTACCATGTCTGCTTTTCAGTGTTTTCTTTGACACTCCATATTCCCTCTCCTGCACATCTAATCAGTCACTGAATTTTGTTACTTCTATCTCACATGCTTTTGAAATCTTTTTTTCTTTTCTTTAGATCAATTGCTACCACCTCAGTCTATATTATTTATTCATTTTTTGGACATAAAGTAATACAGATTCTTTATATCTATTCTTAATGTACTTTAAAGATTCTTCACATTTTAGCTAGATTCATTTCTTCATACACAGATTTCATGTCTTTGTGGAAGCACCATATACTTTGTTTTCATAGCTTTGATTTGATTCGTAATGGTATATTATTGTTTAATGTCTTGCTAGATTGTATACTTATTGAGGGTAGGAATGTGTCTATCTTGATCACTACTGTATCACTACAGGTAGACTGATGATCACTGTGTCATAAGTAGTAAAGAGTAGTCATTTAGATATTTGCTGAATACATGCAAGAAAAAGGAAAAAGAAAGGTAGTAAATAGGTAGATCATGAAGACACTAAGTTTATATAGTTTAAATTCAGGTTGAGGAGTTTTAAAAACTAAAATATCTAGATTTGCCTTTCAGAAAGAATTTTGGTTGCAATATGAAGGATGAGTTTGTTCAAAGGAATGAAATCATGGCCAATTAAGAATTGACTCACTAAAAATTCTCTGTGTAATACTACAAATATTTGATGTAAAATGTTATGTTGAAAGGGGATGTAATCCTTCAAAATACTTAATATATATGAAAGATATTCCATATTTTTCCAATTATTTTTCTATTCTTTTTACTCTTAAATCATTTTAAGAGTTTCTATAAAGCCTTGAGTAATGGTAGCATATTGGTTTTTTTTTTTTGGCAGATGTTTTATCAAACCTACATAATTCTTCATCAGATGGATCTTATGTTTCTGATACAAATAGTGTATATGAAAGAATTCGACTTGAGAAACTTACTTTTGCTCATAGAGCTGTTAGTGTCAGCACAGATCCAAGTGGATGCAACTTTGCAATCCTTCAGTCAGATCCTAAAACAAGGTATAATTGTGTTTATTAAATTTATTAAATTTAAATTTCATTTTTAGAAGGAATAAACACTGGATTTTCTTTTGCTTTCAGTAGCTGCCAGTACACGTTTAATTAAAATGCTGTTGCCAAGTTCTGTAGAGACCTTAAGACAAATATGTTACCAGGATAATCCAAAGGTAGAATTTGTTAATACTAGATAGGAATGATGAGTGTTCCCTTTATTTTGTAAACTAATGCTTCTTGAAAATATTGAAGATATATATACATGCACATGCATGATTTGTCTTTAGTACTTTATGCTGTGTTCTTGATTCTCATATTCTGAGAAATGTATTCTAAATATTTCTTGGCAATTTGTGAAAATTTCTGACCCTTGCATATGATGGGAATTGACAAAAACAAGAGTTAGAGTGGAACCATCTATAGCATAGAATCCCACTGCAAATCTCTTATATCACATTTATAGATATATAGGTTAAGATAAACACCAAGGCTGTTGTTGAACAAAAAAGTAGTCTGGGAAGTAGGATGACCATCCATTCTGGTTTGCTCAGATCTGTCTTAGTTTTAGCAATGAAAGTCTCATCTCCTGGGAAACCCCTCAGTCAAATCAGGAAAGTTGCAAGGTAAATTCCATTGATATAGTACTAAAGAACCAGAGTTACAAACTGATTATATATCTTAATATGTATAGATGTGTGTATTTATTTATTTATTTATTTGACTTCAGTGTGTGACATATTCTTTGATTTAGGACTTGAAGTATCTCAGTCTTTGTTTTTTATTTCACTTGTAAAATAAGCGATATAAAAGAGGAAAAATTGGGAATGTACTCTTTATTTTTGAATGTTTGTAGTTATGTTCAGTAATTTAAAAACTTTCTATGAATCATCCATTTGAATTTACATTGTTTAGCATTTCATTGTAGCAAGAGAGAACATTGCTTTCAAAGGAAAACTTAATTCTTGTTTTAGTATGAGAGAAAAATACAGATAGAAAAAGGAATAGAAAAGAATTAAGGTTGATATAATTTCTAAGACTTTGTGATATTGTTATATTTTAGGAAATACCAAATTTAAAATTTTCTAATTTAATCAATAATAAGTCATTTGATTTTCAAGGGAATCAGCCAGGGATACTTTTTTCTCCCCATTTTCTTTAAAGTAAAAATTATTTTTGTTCTACTTCTAGCCTTTATGAAATTCCAGCTGTGTGCTCATCATCCTTTTCTGAAGAATTTGGCAAATTGTTGAGGGAAGCAGATGAAATGGACAACATACATGATGTAACATTTCAAGTTGGCAATAGAATCTTTCCTGCACATAAATATATTTTGGCAGTACGTTCTGACTTTTTTCAGAAATTGTTTCTTTCAGATGGTACTACTTCAGAATTTACAGATGTTTACCAGAAAGATGAAGATTCTGCAGGATGCCACCTCTTTGTGGTAGAGAAAGTTCATCCTGAGTTGTTTGAATACGTTTTACAATTCATATATACAGATACTTGTGACTTTTTAACTCATGGCTTCAAACCAAGAATACCTTTAAACAGAAAACCAGAAGAATATCAGGGTACTCTGAATTGTCATATGAATAAAATGAATTGCCATGAAGAGGATAATCAGAAGACAGCATTTGAAGTTTACAAAAGTAATCAAGCTCATACAATTAGTGAAAGACAGAAGAGCAAACCTAAATCTAAAAAAGGAAAAAGTGCTGGAGAAGATGATCCTGTAAGAATGCTGCAAAATGTTGCAAAGAAATTTGGCCTCAGTAATCTGAGTAGTAGGTATGACTCCTTAATATATGTTCTTATACTAAGTTCCCCGTTTAAGTATTTCTCCCTTTTCTTTTTTTGTTTTCTTATCCCCACTGTTCCCACTCCTTTTTTGGGAGAGATTCATTGATGGTTTCTGTTTTCTGGTAGAACTATCTTTGTGGGACTCCCAGGTTTGGACACTAAAGGATAGGAAAGCTAATAAGAGGATTTCAGCCCTTTGTGGTACGGATCTGTAACGAGGATCTGCAGTGGCAATGTGGTGTGCTGGAAAGATCTTGGGAATTAGAAAGACCCATGAAATTATGCTTCTTAGTTTACTATTACTGGATTACTGACTAGGGCAAATTTTAATAGTTTGCTTGTACTTCATGTTCTCAGTATACAGTAGGGATAATATTCACCTCATATTATTGGTAAAATTTTGTTGTATAGCGTATGTAAAGTGCCTGACACAGTATCTATTACATTATAAATCAAATTCTTTGGTTTTCTCTATTTTAAGGCCTTTTTGTTACTTGCAACAGAATAACCTTAATTGAGGGTTGTGAGCAGAGGAGTATATATGATATTTTCTATTTAAAAATGCTGAAGGACTTAATGCTATGTCTTTGATTTGTTTTTTGTCAATAATGATATTTAATATATTTTAAATTCTAACTAAAATTGAAGAAAAATTAATGATTTTTAAATCTTATAATGGGGTTTGTTGATATGCTTTTCTAAGTGGTGATATAATTATGTTCAGACATGAACTAATTTGATTTTTGTTATATGTTTGTCTGTTAGTCTGGGTATAGGAGCATTCCACTATTGTTAATTTTTATCTTTTCTTGATAGGTTAGATGAAGTCATATTTGAAAATGAAAAGATTAATGTTATTGCTAAGGAAACTGGTAATAAACTGAAACTAAATCAGGAAAAATGGTAAGTTAGATAATGAAGATAAACTTTCATGTCTAAATTTTGGTGCACATATGTGGAAATAAAAGGTCTTACTTATTTATGAAGCAAAGTGTGTAGATAGATATCCTCTTACCTTTTCTAGTCATCTTCATTTTTGGGAATTTGGGGGAGCTATTGAGTTAATGAATACAACATTAACTGCTCAATAAGACATTGAAGGAGTTCACTCTTTCTAATGAAGAGGAATTTTTAAATTTTTATTTTTTTCTTGCTGGAATTTTATATCTTCTTGTTAGTAGTATTTGATGTAGACCTAAAAACCACACTGCATATTTCCATCATTATGATGATTATTTCCTTTAGTATACATTTTTCCATGATAAATATGCTACTCTAAATGTACTTGTTATTATAAGTTTCATTTTAAATATTCATAGGTGAAAAGTTTTGGAGAAAAAGAAACTGTATAACTGTTTAGACTCTACTTGGCACAGAATAGGTACAAATTGAATTAAAGAACTTTAAATATGTTGCTTAAATCTTGTTAACACCTTACATGGAATAAAAAGGGAAAATCAGGAGAAAGTCTCTTTTGAATATTTGTGCTCAGTTCCCTTTTTTTTTGTTGTTATCTTTTTTCTAAGACTTAATTGTTTTTCCTGAGGTGGAGGGAGATGAAGTACTTTATTTTTATGCATATCCACAGTGTTATTATTCTCTGCCACCTTGATTTAAAGAAAATATAAAGTTAAGCCAAAATCCTTTGATATATCTTTATTTTTGGTGCCGGGGATTGAACTCAAGGATACTCCACCACTGAGCCACATCCCTAGCCCTATTTTGTGTTTTATGTAGAGACAGGGTTTCACTGAGTTGCTTAGCGCCTCGCCATTGTTGAGGCTGGCTTTGAACTCGTGATTCTCCTGTCTCAGCCTCCCAAAGTGCTGGTATTATAGGCGAGCGCCACCGTGCTTAGCTCTTTTATATATCTTACTTGCTAAATAATGTAAAGAAACCACTCTTGCTTCAATAAAGATGTTTTATTTTTATTTTGCAGTTCATTTTTGTGTGATGTGACCATGAAATCAGTGGATGGAAAGGAATTTCCTTGTCATAAATGTGTTCTATGTGCTAGACTTGGTAGGTGTACTTTTTGTTAACTGCTGATTTATTCATTTTAGTATTATTTCATTATTCTTAATTGCACCAACCTTTTTCCTTTCAGAATATTTTCATAGTATGCTGAGTAGCTCGTGGATTGAGGTAAGACTTAAATAAAAAGCACCTAGGCAAATAACTAAAATTTTTTATAATTAGAATTGTTGGGCTGAGGTTGTGGCTCAGTGGCAGAGTGCTTGCCTCGCACATATGAGGCACTGGGTTCAATCCTCAGCACCACATAAAAAAAATAAGTGAACAAAATACACTGTGTCCATGTATAACTAAAGAATATTTAAAAATATTAAAAAAGAAGTTAGAATTGTTGATAAAAGGTTTTTTAAATCAAAATAGTCTTGTTTTTATCTAGAAATGTGTTAGGAATGCTAGTGTGTTCCTCATCTGAAATTTTCTTTGTTCAGTTTTTGTTTTTAATATTGAATATCATTTTAGCTTTGTGTTGTATAGATTTTATTTTTTTGCTTTTGATGTAATTTCTTGTCCAGAGTTTTTCATTATCAAATAACTCAAATTAGAATATAATAGTACTTTATTGTTTAAAATAAAGTATTTTCCTTTATTTTATCTTATTTTACTTAGGCTTCCAGTTGTGCAGCTCTGGAAATGCCAATACATTCTGACATACTGACGGTTATTTTGGACTACCTCTATACTGATGAAGCTGTGGTGATAAAAGGTACTTACTAGAGTTAGGAGATTTTTAGATCATATATAATGGAGTAATGATAAAATAAACATAAACCTTAATTTTGACTCTACTTGAAATAAGCTGTTATTAGAGGCTTAATTTAGAATAAACCATAGGATGATTACTAACAGTGAAAGATTATAGTTTTCATTATCCTTTGAACTCTAAGAATTGTATGTAATGTTGAATAGTGTATGGATTGAGGTAAGACTTAAATAGAAAGCACCTAGGCTTTCTGTTAGATTTAGCAGTTCCATTTCCAGCTACCTCTGTGATTGAGATGGAGAACGGGAATGTAGTTTTGACAAATTCCCTACTTAAGTTCTTTCATGCCTGTTTCCCTCCCTTGTAATAACACATCAGAGTGAAAGAAGTAGATAAAGAATTGAGCCAAAATTTATGAAGAGACTACATTTATATACTTTGTCAGGCGAAGCACCATATTTTAGTTGTACAGCGTCAGGTGTCTTTAGTTGTTGGAGTGGTATTGAATGTTCTGTGGTATTATTTTACCAGTAGTTTTGTATCCCCAGCTGTATATTAAGGATAAAAAATTGAAAGTTCCTTCCTTTATTTTGAAGAAACTTAAAATCTGATGTAAAATATAGCCACATAAGAAAATAAGTGTAATTAAACGGAATAATCTTCTAAAAAGTGGGTACATTTTTGAGAAACTAGCATCTAATGTGGGGAAATTTATACAATGTTTGTAAACGAGGTAGTATTTAACTGAGGACAAGCTTTCTAAAGATTTGTGTGCTTTGAGAGGATAGCTTAAACATTGGCATTTTTTCTCTGCCATTTAAAAAAAAATCAAATATTATTTACATACCATAATGTTCATAAAGTATATGATTAAATGGTTTTTAGTATATTTCAAAATCGTGTAACTCAGCATTTCCTAATTCTAGTGCATTTTCCTTACCCCAGTAAAGAAACCCTGTACCCAGTAAGCAGATACTTTCCACTCATCCATGTCATGGTCCCTGGTAACGACTAATGCACTTTATTTCTCTGTCTCTATGCCTTTTCTGGACATTACATATAAATAAAATGAAACATTATGTGTCCTTTTGTGTTTAACTTGTTTTATTTAGCATAATGTTTTCAAGACTCACCTATGTGATAGCATATAGTAGTACTTTATAATTTCTATTGCCAAAGAATATTCTTTTTGTAGATACACCACATTTTATTTATCCATTCATCACTTGATGGACATTTGAATTATTTTCACTTTTTAGCTATTAGGAATCATTTTTGTGGGCCTTGTTTTCATTTTTAGTAAGCATATACCTAGGAGTAGAAGTGATGAGTCATATGGTAACTCATGTTATTTTTTAGGAATTGTTTAAAAAGTGGCTGTTTTAGCTTTCTTACGGGCAGTGCATGAAAGTTCCATTTTCTCCATCCTTTCCAATACTTGTTAATGTTTGCTTTCCTATAACTCTTCTAGTGAGTGTGAAGTAGTAACATTGTGATTTTCATTTGCATTTCTCTAATAATGTTGAACATTTTTTCATGTGTTTTATGACATTTGTATCATCTTTGAAAAACATTTAAAATTTTGAGGCCATTTTTATTTGAATTAGTTTTTTTTGTTTCTTGTTTTTTTTTTTTGGTATCAGGGTTCAAACCCAGTGGTGCTTAACTACTGAGTCATATCCCCAACCCTTTTTCTTTTTATTTTAAGACAGGGTCTTACTTAGCTTCTTAGGGACTCACTAAGTTGCTGGGGCTAGCTTTGAACTTGTGATCCTCCTGCCTCAGCCTCCTGAGTTGCTGGGATTATAGGCATGCGACACCTGTGCCTGGCTTGTTTTTTATTACGTTGTAAAAGTTCTTTATGTACCCTGGGATTAAGTCCCTTCTATGTATATATTTTTCCTGTTCTCTGGGTTACTTTTTCATTTCTTGATAGTATCCTTTAAAATATAAAAGTTTATAATTTTGTTGAAGACCAGATTACCTACTTTTTCTTGTTACTTATGCTTTTGTTATAGTATCTGGGAATCCATTGTCAAATCTGAGGTCATAACAATTACTTCCTCTACTTTACTCTCAAGTGTTATAATCATATCTCACAATTGAGTCTTTGATTAATTTTGTTTAATTATTCCCCCAGCTTTATTGAGCTACAGTTTACAAATATGAATCGTATATATTCAGGATATACATGGTGATGTTTTGACATATGTGTACATTGTGAAATGATTGCCTTAATTAAGCTAATTAATATATGTATCACCTTAAATAGTTAACTGTTTTTGGTGGAGGCAAGAATGCTTAAAATCTCTCTTGGCAAATTTCAGGTGTACAATACGTTATTATTAACAAACTTGTCACCTAGCAGACTTACAGGTCTCTAGAATTTACTTGTTTGTAGTATAATTTGCAGTATTTTGCATTTCTCCCACCCCTGGTCCTAGGTAACTACTTTTGTAATTGAGTTAATATTAAATATTTTGTGTTGTGGGCTAAGGGTCCAACTTCCTTCTTTTACATGTGTTTATCTAGTTGCAGTAGTATCATTTGTTAAACAGGTTTTTAGTATCATTTGTTAAACAGGTTTTTATTTCCCCATTGAATTGTTTTTATACTTGCATCAAAAATCAGTTGATTGTAAAAGTAAGATTTTATTTCTTGTCTCTCAGTTCTGTTGCACTGATATATGTGTCTCTCCTTTGGCCAGTACTGCACTGTCTTGATAACCATTGATATGTAATAAGTTTTGAAGTTAAGAAATATGAGTCCTCCTATATTATGCTTCAAGATTGTTTTGGTTATCTTGGATCCTGATATTTTCATATGAAGTTTAGATTTAGTTTGTCAATTTCTGCAAAAGAGGTAGCCAAGATTTTAATAGGGATGGTGATGGATCTGTTAATCAGTTTCAAGATTCTAACCATCTTACTGTGTTTTATAATCCATGAACACAGGCAACATGATTGTCTTTCCATTTTTTTGTCTTTAATTTTTGTCAGTGATTTTTAAAATAGTTTTCAAAGTACAAGCCTTATTTTCCCTTTATTAAAATTATTCCCAAGTATTCTTTTTGCTGCTACTTTTAAATTGAAATGATTTTATAATTTCATTTTTGGATTGTTCTTTGCTACTGCTTAAGATAGCAATTGGATTTTTATACATTGATCTTGTATCTTAAAACTTTGCTGAATACTTTTACTAGTTCTGATCATTTCAAGTGGATTTCTTAGGATTTCCTTTATATAAGATCATTTTATCTGCAAATAGAGATGTGTTACTTCTTTACAGTCTGGAGGCCTTCTGTTTCTTTTTCCTGCTTAACTGCTCTGACTATAAGAACCTCTTATACAATGTTGTATGGCGGCTATCCTTGTGTTTTTCTAATCTTAGGAAAGTATTGAGTCACCATTAATTATGATGTTAGTTGTGGGGGTTTTTTTGTTGTTGTTCTTTTTGTAGTTGTTTATCAAGTTGAGGAAGATCTGTTCTATTCCTGGTTTGAATGTTTTTATCATGAAAGGGTATGAGTCTTTATTAAATGCTTTACTGTGTCTCTTGAAATGATTATATCACTTTTTTTAGTCCTTTAATTCCATTTTTGTTTATTATATTGGTTGAGTTTTATATGTAGAATATTTCATTCTGGGAATATCCTACTTAATCATGTATAATTCTTTTTTATGGTACTGGATTCAGTTTAGCATTTTTTGTATTTACAATGATAAAATGGATATTAGTCTTAGTTGTCTTGTATTGTTTTTGTTTGGCTTTAGTATCAGGACAATGTTGAAATGAGTTGGAAATTGTTGTAACATGCCCTTTGAAGAATTTGGGAACAATTGGAGTTTGTTAAATATTTGGTTGAATTCGTCATTGAAGCAATTTGATCTTAGACTTTTTCATGTGCAGTTTTTTAATTACTACTTTAATTCCTTTACTTATTATAGATCTGTTCAATTTTATATTGAGTCAATTTAAGTAATGTGTTTCTATAAATTTGTCTGTTTTATCTAGGTTTTTGCTTTAGCATACAGTTCTGTTCATAGTTTGTAGTGTTGTTAACATTTTTTATTTCTGGCTTGTTTATTAAGTCGCCTCTTTGATTCTTGATTTTGGTAATTTAAGTCTTCTCTATTTTTTATTTATCACTCTCCTAAAGTTTTGTCAATTTTTATGGTTTTTTCCCCAAAAATGACTTTGAGTTTTGTTTGAATATTGTGTTTTTCTGTTCTTTGTTTTGTTGGTCCCAGCCTAATTTTTGTCATTTTTTTCTTTCTGTTTGCTCTGTGTTGGCTTGCTCTTCTTTTCTCCAGTTTCTTAAAACGGAAGCAGATTATTGATTGGAGATCTTCTATTTCTTCATTATTGCCTCCTTTTGTGTCGAATGGATATTTTCTTCTATGCTTTTGAAATTCTTTTGTAGTTTCATTTACCATATTTTTAAAAGTTTTTTTTTTAGTGGTTACTCTGGGGACTATAATTAATATCTTAAGTTAAAACAATCCTGTTTGTATTAATGTTAACTTAATTTCAGTATTATTTAAAAAATGTTGTTCCTTTATAACTTCCTTGCCTTCCTACCTCTTTGCGCTATTGTCATTTATATTATACCTTTGTATATCATATGCCCATCAACACAGGTATATTATTGTTTTATGCAGTTGGAAAAAAGTTAGAAGAAAATTACATTTATGCTTTTATATTGTCTTTTTATTTGTGTAGTTAGGTTTACTGGTGTTCTTTATGGATTTGAATTATATTTCAAGTGCCCTTTTAGTTCAGTTTGAAGTATTACTTTTAGCATTTCTTGTTAGAGCAGATTACCTAGAGAAATTCTCCTTTTTTGTTGTTATTAATCTGCAAACATCTCAATTTCTTCATTCTCAAAGGATAGTTTTGCTAGATAACAGAATTCTTGAATGACTGTCTTTTTGTTTTACTATTATGCATATGCCATCCCATTGCCTTCTGGTCTTCATGGTTTCTGATGAAAAAAAAATCAGATCTTAATCTTAGTGAGGATCCCTTACATGTCACAAATTTATTTCTCTCCCGCTGATCTCAAGATTCTTTGTCATTAGTTTTCAACAATTTATTGTGTGTAGATGTGAATACCTTTGAATTTATCTTACTTGGAGTTGTGGTTTTTTGGATGTGTAGATTCATTTTTTAAAAAATCAAATTTAGAAGCTAGGCACAGTGGCACATGCCTGTAATCCCAGCACTTTGAGAGGCTGAAACAGGAGAATCGCGAGTTCAAAGCCAGCCTCAGCAGCAGCAAGGTGCTAAGCAACTCAGTGTGATCCTGTCTCTAAGTAAAACACAAAATAAGGCTGGGAATGTGGCTCAGTGGTCGAGTACTCCTGAGATCAATCCTCAGAACCCTCCCCAAATAATAATAATAATAATCAAATTTAGAAAGTGTTTGGTTGTTATTATTTAATATTCTTTCTGCCCTTTACCTCATTTTTCCGTCTGAGACTTTCATTTGTATCTTGTTATGCCTGGTGGTGCTCTATAGGACTTTTGGGTTTTGCTCATTTGTCTGTTCCTTATATTAGATAATCTCAACTGACCTTTAATCTCTCTTTATTGATATTCTAGATTTTACAAGACATTATTTTTATTCTTTCATTTTTTTTTAAACAGTTTTAGTTCTTGAGACATATTTAAAATTGGTGATTTAAAGTCTTTGGTAAATCTGAAGTCTTGACTTCCTCAGGGACAGTTTCTTCTGACTACTTTTTTCTTTTTTTTGGTACTCAGGATTGAACTCAGGGGCACTTGACCACTGAGCCACATACCAACCCTATTTTTTGTGTTTTATTTAGAGACACAGTCTCACTGAGTTGCTTAGTGTCTTGCCTTTGCTGAAGCTGGCTTTGGCTTTGAAGTCGTGATTCTCCTGTCTCAGCCTCCCAAAGTGCTGGGATTATAGGCGTGTGCCACCATGCCCAGCTACTTTTTTCTTGTGCATGGGTTATACTTGAATTTTTTCACTGCATCTTTGCATCTTTCATAAATTTTTGTTGTTGAGAATAATACAGTGTAGAGCTGTGGTGATCAAATTCTTCCCTCATCCACTGGGTTTTTTTTTTTTTGTTCAAAAACTTTCCTAAACTAATTCTGTAATTTTAGTATTCATCCTGTGTGAACACTGAAATCACTGCTTGATTAGGTTAGTGATCAGCTAATAATTTGAGAGCAATTTCTCTAAAGGTCTGGAAATAATAAATCTAGCTTTTGTGTGTTGGGGATTTGTCATTGGTGTGGCAGGCAGTTTACAACTCACTTTATTTCCTTTTGTGCAGAATCTCGGTGTAAGCCTGAGGTAAGAGTTAGGACCTTATAAAGTCTTTGCTGGGTATGTTCTTAGCCTGCTACTAGTGCATAGCTAGATTCACAGGAGTATTTTAGAAGTTTTCTAAACCTCCTACAGACATTTGTATTGGTTTGCTTAGGCTGCCAAACAAAACAAACCAACTGAGTAGCTTAAGTAACATATACTAATTTTCTCATGGTTTTGGATGCTAGATATTCTAGAGCATGTTCTGGCAGGATTGGTTTCTGGTAAGGGCTCTTTTTCTAGCTTGTACATATTACCTCTTGCTATGTCTTCACATGGCCATTTCTTAATGCATATGTATAGAAAGAGAGTAACAAGGTCACTATGTTCTCTTTTAGAAGGATACTTACTAATCCTATTGAAATAGGGCCCCAATCTTATAGCCCAATCTTATAGCCTTAACCTTAATGACTTCCTTAGAGTCCCTGTTTCCAAATACAACCCTGGGGATTAGGACTTCAACATAAGAATTTTGAGGGGGATATAAGCATTCTGTCTAACAACATTCTATTCCCTAGTATTTCTTTTAAAGTGTTTTATCTATCTGCTGCTTGTTTGCTCCAACTATTATCTCAGGCACCCTCAGTGTTAAATGATTTCTGCTGATTATTTTCAGTAAAGGAAAATGTTGGTCTCACCAGGGAAGCTTTGAGTCAGGTCAAATAAAAACAAGCTGCTCTAGTTGAATTTCCAGGGAAGAGCTGACAGATCAAAATGTTGGTAATTTTGATAATGTTGCTTCATAACCACTCTTGGTTTCTCCAGTGGCTACTAGGCTGCTCATTTTCACTGTAATTGTGGATCTATTGGTTTTCAGTCCAGGTTGAGTATCATTTATCCAAAATGCTTGGGACTGTACGTGCTTTTTATTTTGTAGTTTTAAATTTTAAAATGATGTGTTTTTTTCAGCTTTCAACCTAAAATGTTGAAATACTTTAATCTATTTTTTATTATAATTCTTATTCCAACGTGTAAAGTAATCATGATTCTCTTTCCTAATGACTTAATTACTTCATTTTTCCCCCCTAAGAAGGTATAATGGTTACAGAATAACAAAGTAATGCTTGTATTCTTCTTTTTAGAATCTCAAAATGTGGATTTTATTTGTAGCATTCTTGTGGTGGCTGATCAGCTTCTTATAACTCGATTGAAAGAGATTTGTGAAGTAGCATTAACTGAAAAACGTGAGTAATTGTAAATTAGAATATTAATACGTTTTCAGATTGACGTAAAATAACTGACTTATGTTTACGTTATGGTAAAACACATTTTTTTTTTGTACTTTGAAAAGTGTCAGAACATTTAAATTATTTAAGTATATTCTCATCTCAAAAATATGTGACAATATGCATATCTTTGAATTGAAATACGTTAATTTTTACTGAAATGTCATAAAATCATGAATAGTAAGGATAGTGTCAAATTTGTTTTGGAATTTCAGGAAAGAGAGTTTAAAAGCTGAATTTTTATTACCCTTGTGCTGGTCTTGGTTATAGTTTTTAGCTAATTGTTTTCTACTGTATGTGGAATTTTTACATGATTCTTCCATTAATGTATCTCAACCAAGTTCATCTCTCAAACTTTTTCTATTCATTATTTCTGCTAATTTCATGACTGTTCCCCTGAAGACTCCAACTTTGATATTCAAAATTATTTGTTATTTGTTCCTTATGCCCAGATTCTTTTAGCTACCTAGGCTGGTTACATTTTCCTCACTTTTTGATTCTCACCATCACTGTGCTAGTTGAGGTCATTGTTAATCATCTCTTTGGTATAGTATCATAGTAGTCTTTAAAATGCTTCTCTCCCTTTAACTTTCTTTAATCTTTGTATAAGAAGTAATTATGTTTTCTCTTTGTTTAGATATTTTTCATTGCTTTCTCTAGAATGCAGGCTGAATTTTCTTAGCCTGATATGCAATGTTTTATTGCTTTCTAATTTTATATTTGTTTTGCTTTGTTGCTGCTTTGGTGGTATGAAGGGAGTTAAATTTTTCTACTTTGTATGTGCTAGGAGTTTTCTTAGGTCTGTTGTTTTTATTTGCTCACTTTTCGTAAGCACTGTGGACCATCTTCTCATTGGTTATCAATAAGAGAACAATAGCCTTGATCTTTTTTTAAAAGAAGAGAAAAATATATTAAAGAACACAGTAGGTATAAGGTATACATATAGGTGATATTTTCACTTGTTCAGTTGACTTTTATAACCTTCCTTGGGTATTCTTTCCTGATCCCTGTTCTGCATAATTTCCTTTATGAATTCTTTGATATTCCTAGAACCTAGCAAAAGAAATGTTCCATAGAAATTTGGTCTTTGGTTATTGGTCAATCTTTGTTCTCAATTAAATAATTTTAGAGAAGTTTTTATATGATTCCAATTTCATTCTGAGAGATGTGAGATATTTTTATCATTAGTTGAAACATTTGGTCAGGTAAAGCAGAGTCCATTATTTTAAAAAAATTTTTTTTAGTTGTTGATAGATCTTTTTTTAGTTTATTTTATTTATGTGTGGTGCTGAGAATTGAACCCAGTGCCTCACGCATGCTAGGCAAGCGCTCTACCACTGAGCTACAGTCCCAGCTGCAAGCAGAGATCATTATTGACTGCCATTTCAACTTCTGGCAGAGTATAGGGAGAAAGAATAAAAAAGCAAGGAAGAGGCCAGGTGTAGAAAGCACCTGTGTTTATCTGTTGGCTGCACATCAGAATAACTAAGAAAAAGAGAGGTTCAGGAAGCTAAAGTTATGTGCTATATAGGTGGAATATTCTGGTTGGGTCTTAGCAAAACAGGATGCTTCATATAAAAAGTTCCTAGCATTATAACTAAACCCAGAATCTTTCACAGAACATATTAGATTCAGCACTAGCATGAATATGGTAAAATTTAGATGCATTTTCTAGATGTATGCATATAATATACCTAAATTCTGATAGATAAGTCAACTTAATACATTTTACAGAATTATTTCATCAATTTCTCTTAGTTTTGGTATCATTTTTACTTTTGTAGAAGGGGGAATAACTACTGTGCTGTACAAATGAAAAGGAAACTTGTTCATTAATGAAAGTTAAAAATATAAAATTATTAGGTGGAAGATTGTCAGTTCTTATTTGTTTGCTGTTAGGTGGCACCAGTGGTCCTTTTATATTTTGTTTTGCTTAAAATTTTCTTTAGTGTGAGTTTATTTTTCCTTGTAACCAATCTTGAAATTTGGCATGTTTTGGTGGAAGTTAAATTCTACGTTTTGCCCCTGTGTATTTTTGGGAAAACAAAACAAAACAACCTTTGATTTCTTTGTTTTGAATGTTCAAAGCTTACAAATTTAAGTGTATTATTTGTTTGTAGTAACACACCTTTCATGTAATTTTATTAATCTTTTCTTTCTTTGTAGTTACCCTTAAGAATGCTGCTATGCTCCTGGAATTTGCAGCATTGTATAATGCTGAACAGTTAAAACTGTCTTGTTTACAGTTCATAGGATTGAATATGGCAGCTTTACTTGAAGCAAGGTTGGTTTGGTGTACGTATTTTATGACCTTTGCAAAAATGGGTGTTTATATCTAATAGCAGATGTGTTAGTAATTTAAAAGTGAATAATAGTGTTGACTTGGAAGGAATTTGAAAATGCTAATGGTTTAGGAGTCACAGACATTTTTGATTTAGAGGAATTTGGAAATTTGTTAACTGTCTAGCAATTTTTAAATTGAAAAAATTAATACGTTTTTAAAAACAGTCAAAATATTTTTTTAACTTATTTATAAAGTCAGTAATGAGGAAAATGAGGCTATTTCTGGTGAACATAGGTATTTAAGATTAGAAGCCTTATTGTCAGTTTTAATTTAAAGCTTTATCATCCAGTTTCAATAGTACTGATAATAAAAACTAATACTTAGTGTCTCCTATATACTAGGAAGTTTTCTAAATGTGTTACATAGATTAGTTCATTTTCATGAAATCTTATGAAGTAGATTCTGTTAATATCTTTGAATTGCAAAAGGGAAAACTCGGGCAATATTTTTTTCCTTTTATTTTTGGGAAAGAATTGAGAAAGTTTTAATGTGTATACTTGTTATAAATGATTACAACATTTTAATAACTAGTTTTCAAAATCAGAATGATCTTTAATTCAAAATCATGATTAATGAAACTAATTCTAAAACATGATTGAAATAACGTGTTCTGGTTTTGGGAGTGAATCACTAAGAGATTCTAACAATTGCCAGTTAGGGTTTAATTTAGAGAAAATTGTTCTGCTGTTTAAGTCTTTATTAGTTTGTGAAAAATGCTTTTGAATGCACATTAATGTTTTAAGATATTAGACAATGTCATTTTAACATGCATTTGATATCTAAGTGTCAGAACCTGGCTAGAGTTTCAAGCTAAATTTAATTCTTTTGCTGACATTACTTTGGTAGTTCTGTTCATAGCAATTTATGAATCCGTATCTCCAAATTAAGCTCATACTGTTTATTAGATGAGAGTCAACCAAAAAAGTAAAACGTATATCAGCTCTTATCTAAATTATTGTATTGGAAAATGATGTCAATATCATTCAGCTACTAGATTGAGGTAGATGTATCAACTGAGCCACTTAAGGACAGCACCCACTATGGTGATGTCTCTACTTATATAACTTAATATAAGAAGACATGTATACCTTGCATTAAAACAAAGATTTGTGCAAAATTAACAGTTCTTAATCAGACACATGTTTTCCTAGAAATATAAGTAGTATGCAAAGAGACGTTAGGAAACTGAGGGCTGTACCAAAATTGACTTAGCATCACAGACTAATGCATCATATATCTGCAGAGTGTTGACAACTGATAGGGTACAGATTTGAATATACGAGTTGTTTTGTTCTGATTGTAGAAATATATATTTTTTAAAACAGCATGTGTGTATATTAGAATGTAAATTTTGATTTAAATTTTCACTTGTATCTTAAAATACCTACTTGAAACCTGAGAGGTCCTTGAGATTTGTCTTGAGTACAGACAACAAAGTAAGTTGCTGAAAATCATGCAGTTAATTGGTAGAAGTGATAATTCTAGATAGAATCCAGATATTTAACCCACCCATTCTGTCAATATAGCACTCCTTTTGTAGTTAATAATAATTTTTTGAAAATGAAGGCTATAAAATGAGTGTTTGCTATTTTGTTATGATGGAAAAGATTCTTTGTAAACTTACTTCTAAGAATTGCTTTAGATTTATTGAAGGTATTTGTCTGATGTTTGTGGTTTACTTAAGGTATATAATATATAACTGCACCCATTTCCAAAAAGAATCTGTAGCAGCGTACATATAAAGCTTTAAAAACAACTTTATTACCTATTTGACAATATGTAGTATCTCTGTATAATTGAAAATTTTGACAAGTATTAAGTCATTTGAGTCTTAAGATAGAATCATACTTCCTGTCTTTTAGGTCTCTTGATGTTTTAAGTGATGATGTTTTGAAGGATCTTTCTGTATTTTACAGAAAAATGGTAAGGTTTATGTTTTTCCATTGAAGATTTTAGTGGCTATAATATTACCATCTAAAGCAGTATATTAAGTTACACTTCTCAATGAAATAATTTTCTAAGTAATTCTAATTAAGATCTTTTAGAAATGAGAACATAGAAATATTGAAAAGAAACCAGTCAGAACTTCTGGAAATGAAAGACACAGTCAAATTAAAAATTTACTTAAAGCATCACCAACAGTTTAGATTGCATAGAAAATAGAACTTCAGCACTTGGAGACAGAACCTCAGGCCTTGAAGAAAGGATACGTGAATTTGAGTAGAATATAATAAAGGGAACAAAATAATAGAACATGAACCAAACACACAGAAACTATGCGACAACTTGAAGAGACCAAACCTGAGAATCATCGGGATAAAAGAACTTGGAGATACAAGCTAAAGGCCTTAAGAATAATTTTAATAAGATAGTCACAGAAAACTTTCCCCATATCAAAAAAGAGTTAGATATCCACACATAGGAAGCGAACAGAACCCCAAATAGACTTGGTGAGAAGAGAAGTTCTCCAAGATACTTCATAATCAGAATACCTACCATAATATTAAAAACTACAGGAGAGAAACATCAGGTCATGTTTAGGGACAAACCAATAAGGCTCATTTCTGACTTCTCATCTCAGACATTAAAAGCCAAGAGGGCCTGGAATGACATATTCCAAACTCTAAAAACAATTGATCAACTGAGATTGCCGTACTCTAAAAAAAACTCTTTCATATTCAATGGGGAAATAAAATTTTTTATGACAAGGATAAACTAAAAGAATTCATGACAAACAAGCCAGCACTACAAAGAATTCTCAAAGGTAAACTGCACACAGAGGAATCCAAAAACAAACCCTAAAATTCCCAAATAGATGAAGAGCAATAGAAGACTAATCTAATTGAAAATAAAGATAGGATTAAATATAACAAGAAATCAAATGGCAGTAAACCACATATCCATAATAACACTGAATGTAAGTGGTCTCAACTCCCCAATTAAAATACATAGATAAGCAGAATGGATCAAAAAGCAAGAGGCAACTATATGCTGTCTGTAAGAGACTCTCACAGGCTGAAGGGAAAAGGATGGAAAAAATATTCTATGCAAATGGAGTTTATAAACAAGCCAAAGTAGCTTGTTTCCTATTTGAAAAAGATGATTTCAAACAAAACTCAATCAGAGGAGACAAAGAAAGCCATTACATCCTGGTAATGGGAACAAGCCAACAAGAAGATATAACAATAGTAAGTATATACACCACAAGTGTCAACAACCCAATTATATAAAAAAAGGAAATACTCTTTGACATTAAATTCTAGGTAGACCCTAATACAATAATAATAGTTGATTTCAATATATCCCTATCACCAATAGACAGGTCATCAAAGCATAATATCAATAAAGATATATCCAACCTAAGTACTACTATAAATCAAATGAACCTAGTAGCCATCTACAGAATATTTTACCCCCAAACAGCTGAATTTACCTTCTCGGGAGCTCATGGAATATTTTCCAAAATAGACTATAGTCTAGGTTACAGTGTAAGTCTTAGCAAATACAAAGAAATTAATTTAATCTCATGCATCTTGTCAGACTCCAATGGAATGAAACTAGAAATCAACAGCAAGAAATATAATAGAAACCACATAAACACATGGAGATTAAACAATACCATTTTAAGTGAAGACTGGATTGACAAATGAGAGAAGAAATCAAGAAATTCTTAGAAACAAATAAAAATAACGATACGTGTCAAAATTTCTGGGACAATATGAAACTAGTACCGAGGAAAATTTTATTGTATCATAAAAATAGAGGGATCCCAATGATAAGTGTATGTTCTACCTCAAGAAAAAGAACAAACCCCCAAATCAGTAGAAGTCAAGAAATAATAAAAATCAGAGCAGAAATTGATGAAATCGAACATAAAATAACAATACATAGAATCATGCAATAAAGAGTTGGTTCTTCAAAAAGATAAGTTTGATAAACCCTTAGCCAAACTAACCAAAAGAAAGAAAAGACCCAAATCAACAAAATTGAAAATGAAAAAGATATCACCACAAGCACATCTGAAATCCAAAGGATCATTGGAAACTTGAAAATTTATACTCCAATAAACTGAAAAATCTAGAAGACACAAATTTCTAGACACTTATGACCTACCCAAATTGAACCAGGAAGATACAGAAAACCTGAACAAACCAATATCAAGTAATGAAATTAAAACTGCAATTAATAGCCTACCAACAAAGAAAAGCACAGGACCAGTTGGATTCTCAGCTGAGTTCCACCAGATCTTTAACGAAGAACTAATACCAGTGTCACTCAAATTGTTTCACGAAATTGATAGAGAAGGAACATTCCTAATTACATTCTGTGATGGAAATATAACCTTCATACCAAAATCAAAGACACATCTAGGAAAGAACTATAGACCAATTTCCCTGATGAACATAAATGCAGAAATACTTAAGAAAATATTAGGAAATGCATTCAAAAAACATGTTAATAAGATAATACACCATGACCAAGTGGGCTTCATTCTGGGGTTGCAAGGTAATAAATATGCAAATTAATAAATAATTCACCACAAAATAGAATTAAGAACAACAACCATACGATCATCTCAATAGACACAGGAAAGGCCTTTGATAAAATGCAGCAACGATTCATGTAAAAAATGCTGGAGAAGGTAGGTATAGAAGGAAGGAACTTATCTTAACATTATAAAGGCTATATATGACAAACCCAAAGCCAACATTATACTGAATGGAGAAAAACTAAAAATTTTCCTCTCAAATCAAGAACAATACCAGTTTGTTCACTGTCACCATTTCTATTTAATATAGTACTTGAACCTGTAGCCAGAGCAATCAGGTAAGGGAAGGATATTAAAAGTACACAAATAGGAAAAGAAGAAGTCAAGCTATCACTGTTTGCTGATGACATGGTAGTATACATAGAAGATCCAAAAATTTCCACCAGAAGACTCCTAGAGCTGGTAAATGAATTTAGCAGAGTAGCAGGATATTAGATCAACACTGAAATCAATAGCTTTTCCATACTCCAACAGTGATTCAACTGAAAAATCAGAAAATCATCCCCTTAACATTAGCCTTAAAAACAAAAACACAAAAATCTGGGAATTAATGAAAACTATAGAACACTGAAGAAGAAATTGAAGACCTCAGAAGATGGAAAGACCTCCCCATGTTCTTGGATAGGCAGAATTAATATTGTCAAAATGGCCATAGTTCCAAAAGCAATATAAAGATTCAATGACAATCCCACCAAAATGCCAATGATATTCCTCACAGAGCTAGAAAAAGCAATCCTGGAATTCATTTGAAAGAATAAGAGAACAGCCAAAGGAATTCTGAATAAGAAAGGTGGTACAGGAGGCATCACAATACCTGTTCTAAAATGATAGTACAGAGCTGTAGTAGCAAAAACAGCATGGTATTGCCATTAAGGTAGATATGAAGGCCAGGGGAATAGAAAACTCAGAAATAAATCCACATACAGCCATCTGATCCTTGACAAAGGTGTGAAAAATATATGTTGGAGAAAAGACAGCCTTTTAAAAAATTATGCTGTGAAAATTGGGTATCTGTATGTAGAAGAATGAAATGAAATCCCTATCTTTTACTCTGCACAAATCAAAATATTTCAAAGACTAAGGAATTAGATCAGAAACTGCAACTGCCAGAATAAAACATAGGGCCAAGCACTCCATCATATAGATGCAGACACTGACTTTCTCAACAAGACCCCGAAAGCTCAAGAAATAATACTAAGAATTAATAAGTGGGATACCATCTATTTAAAAAGCTTCTGCACAGCAAAGAAAATGATTGAGTGAAGAGAGAGCCTACAGAATGGGACAAAATCTTTGCCAGCTACTACTCTTGACAGGGGATTAATATCCAGAATATATAACGAACTTAAACAGCTCGATGCTAATAAAACCAAATAACCCAGTCAATAAATAATCAAAAGAACTAAACAAATACGTTTTTCATATGTTGTTGGTTGAACTGCAAATTAGTATAACTGCTTTGGAAAGTACTGTGAATATTCCTCAAAGAACTAGGAATTGAACCAACATATGACCCAGCTATCCCATTCCTCAGTATTTATCCAGATGCACTAAACGCAGCATACTGCAGTGATACAGCCACAACAGTAATTCACAGTAGGCAAATTATGGAATAAATCTGGATGTCTGTCAGTAGATGAATGGATTAAGAAAATATGGCAATTTACACAGTGGAGTTTTACCCAGCCAAAAAGAAGAATGAAATAGGGCATTTGCTAGTAAATGGATGGAAATGAGGAAAACCATGTTAGGTGAAATAAGCTAGACTCAGAAAATCAAGGGTTGAATGGTTTCTCTCATGTATGGAGGATAAAGCAAAATAAGAAAAAGAAGGCAGTGGTGTGGAAAGATCAGATATCATAAAGAGGCAAAGAAGATCGGTGGAGTAGAAATGGGAGAATGAAAGGGAGAGAGGAAGGAAGGGAAAGAAAGAAATATGGAATGAATTTAACAGAATTATGTTATGTACATTTATAAATGTACCAAAGGGAATATCTCCTTTATATGTAGAAAGTACCAATTAAAAATAATTGAGTGAAAGGTAGATTAGTATAGTAGAGGAGGGAGAAAAGGGGATGGGAAGAGGGAATGGGGATTGAAATCAGATTCCTTGTATGTTAATTAATTCCTCATATGTTAATTAGTCAAAAGGAACCCAAATACTGTGTATAATTATAATGCTTTAATAAAATTAATAAATATATTTTTAAAAATATTCAATAGATATATAAAGGATGTTCACAAAAAGAATTGGATTAATCTGTATTTAATAATATAAGTAGAGCTTTTTTTCAAGTATTTTTGACACATTCTTGGAATATACTTTTTAATGAAGCTAGTCACATTTTTCTTCCTGTGTTGTAAATTTAGGAAGTCAGCAGGCATTCTGAACTTTTTCTAGTTAATGTTAGCATGTACTAAAAACATAAGTATATATTTTTTTAAATTTTAAAAAACTTTGTATTTAAAAATAATATGGTTAATTCTACAGATTCCAGCAATGGATAGACGAATCATTACACCTTATCAAGATGGACCAGATATTAGCTGTTTGGAAATAGAAGATGGAGACATCTTTTTGAATGAAGAAATAAATATGGAACAAAATTCTTCGTAAGCTGTTTTTGTTTTATTTTCTATCCTTTTCTTTCTTCCTTCTTTGTTTCTTCTTCCCCAGTCTTGTATACTTGACATTTTATATTGATATTTTGGAAGAAGAAATTGGAAATTTTATGTTCTTTCGTAGTCTTGGTATAATACAAAATAAATATATAATTAATCTTTGCAAGTCTAACAAATGTATAAAGTATAAGTATAAAAAGAATATAGGCTTCAGTTTAAACATATCGGGTTAAATAAGTGCATTAATTTTAACTACCTCCCAACCTGCTGAGGTTACAGTAAAGAAATTTAAAAGGGCGCATTGTACTACAGCAGAGAGAAGAGGAAAGGAGCAAATAGTCATCAGGATATGTTAAGAGTTTTGGAATCGAGAAAGTAGTTGCTGAAGAGTAAAGACTTAGAAAAAACTAGTTCTGGCAATGCCTAAGAATTAGTGGTATCAGATTTATGAGTGCTTGAATTTAAGGAGCATTAAATCCCTGATCCATTCCTAAGCCCCTTTTAGCCAAGTGATTGCCCCTCTGCCATCTTGATAGAATACGAGAGAGTTACCTTTAGAGAGATTGAGCTGGAGGATTTCCAGAGGGGAGTGCACCAACTAGTGCACCAACTATTTTCAAAAGATTCCTCTCTAGGGAACTTACTGCAGTAGATTTTAAGCCTACAGTGACTGCCATTTGGGAGTCCCTCAACAAAATATCCCAGGTTACTATATAATCCTGTATAGTGGGCTGACCTGACCAGCCTTGAATAGCATTTCTAATCAGTGTTTTAGGCTAACTTATCAACTTGTTACAGAATTACTTTCTCTCTGCTTAGTAAAATAACCTGTTAAAATGAAATCTTTGAGTATTCAGATCATTTACTATATATAGCCACTGTGTACCTTACTGAAAAACTGCTCTTAGGTTCCAGAAGTATTCTTTTTTTCATTTATTTCTTAAATTATCTTTTTCTAGAGTTTGGTAGCATTTGGGGTACTAGAAGTTGGACATCTGACTTAGATATGTCATATTAAAAGTTATAATAAATTTATTAACATTGATACAAATAACTCATTATCCTCTACAAAATATACTTCATGGCTGATCCTTATAAGTGGATAAAATATATAATGAGATTTATAATTTTTTGGTAAAATGGGACAATTGTGGACCCCAAAGATATTTTATTTTCCCTAGTAGTACTTAATTTAGGGAATTAAGCATTTTCTGAAATTTTTAAAAAATTGTCTCCAGATATTTCTAGGTTAAGACCATGATTAATAATAAACTATGTATAAATGAGCAGTGTTTTAGTTTTTTCCTTTGTAAAGATTTTATTATGCATAACAGTTTTAGTTCTTGACAACAGTTTTCTTCGTGGTGGCTAGGATGTTTTCAGCTCTTCTTGCTACCTCTTGGCACAGATGTGTGTCCTACCTTCTTGGTGAACTTGGAGACTTTGGAGCACTGCTCATACTCAGCAAAGCCACACACCTCTTGGGTCATGTCTGGAGTGAACTTGTGTATTTGGTGAAGCACCCACAGTAGTGGCTATGCCTTGGCCTGCTTCTGTTCATAGTCTCTTTGGGGCACTTTTTGAGGCCTGTGGCCTCATAAGTATATAGCCATGGCTACTGTTTTTCAGTGGTTACTGTGGCAGAAGCTAGAGTTTTACTTTTACAAGTATTTTCCTTTTTACCATCCTGTTTTTAATTATCATAGAAATGCCAGGATTAGAATAATAATATCACAGTGAGACCCTGTGAAGTTAATAATTTACTCAGATCTACATAGATGAATGTAACTTGAGCTTACCTATGCTTTCATGGTTTCTGTTTGACCAAAATACTACATTCTCTTGGTTAAAATGCATAGTTCTTCCACTGTTTCATCTCTAATTCATTTTCACTTTTGTGTGTGCTTTTTCCTAGGGAAACCATGTTTAAAAAGGCAAAAACAAAAGCTAAAAAGAAGCCACGTAAGCGATCAGATAGTTCTGGAGGTTATAACCTCTCAGATATTATTCAGAGTCCACCATCTACAGGTCAGTGAAAGTGTTTCAGCATGTATTTCCAATTCTAGTCTTTGATGTCTCTATTTGTTACCTAATTCATTTGACATTCAGTACTGCTATATGCCATCTGCTGGGGCTACTGAACTAGAAAATAGTCCTTAAAGAGGTCATAAAATTATGGTGTATTATGGCAAGTACTCTGAAGTTTGCTCTGGCAGCACAAAATAAACATTCCAATGAGTTTGAAATCAAGGAAGACCTGTTAGAGGAAAGTTATGTCCCAGCGGGAGCTTGAAGATGAAGAGAAGGTAACCAAGAAAAGGAGGCAGATGGACATACTAAGCAAAGGAGACAGTGTGTTCACAAGCCTAGAGGCACATTTTGTGTGCATATAGTTCAACATAACTTAGCCACATAGTATGTGTACAGATAGGAGATAAGTTGGATAGGGTCAGGTTTTGGAGGGTCTTATTTGCCCAACTAAGGAATTTGGAGTTTTATTCTAATGGCTGTGGGTGATGGATTTTTAAAACAGGGTATGATTGAATAAAATTTGTTTTTAGAAAGACCATTCTGTCCAGTAGCAAAGAGGGTTAGTATGGGCAACGTATGACAGGTCATATTATGATGTTGATTGAATTCAAATATGTTAGTGCTCCAACTGAGATGTAATTTATGTGCATAAAGAGGTTATAATCTAATAGAAGGTAGCACATTTTAAATCTAGGAATTATATGGTTTGAAAATAAAAGGTGATAGTTTTTCTAAAATCCTTTTGTCAGTTTTTTATTTGGAAATCTTTCTTACTGAAAAGATGAAAGAAAAATACCATTAACACCTATATACACAAGTTTGTGTGTATGTGTATAATAGTAGGTAAACTTTTTTGTACTGATCTGCTTGGAGTAAGTTTGAGACATGGCATGTTTCCCTTACATACTTTAATATGAATCACCTAAGAATAAAAACATTTTTCTATAAAACCAAAATTGTGTTATCATACCTAAAATAATTAACATTAATTCACTAGTAGTATTTAGTTTTACATTCTATATCCAGATTTCCCTGATTATTCAGAATTGTTTTATAGCCTTTTTTGTTTTAATCTTTAAAAGAATCAGTGTTCTGTCAAGTTTAACACTGCTGTTGCTTGTTTATATTTTTTTAGTCTCAAGTAGAACAGTATCTCCCATACCTTTTTGTTTTGTACTTTTTCCCCCAGAATTTTAGGCCAGTTATATTATTGACTGTTGCACATTCTAGGTTCATCTGATCTAGATTTATCTAACTTTTTAACAGTTTCTCTAGATAAAATGTGTGAAATGTGACAATAAAATAATGAGACTGTTAGTATGGCTTTTGGAAATGATAGGTGTCTGTCTATTGCACTAAGACATACCTGGTACATTTTCAGTTATTCCTTTGATAGTCAGTCGTGCCCATATTAATGACTTTGAAAAGTAAAAGACAAGCATTGTTCCATGTTTCTTAGGAAAAGATAGCTGTTATGCAGGGCAAAGAAGGAGATTTTTTGTTTAATTAGCTATTACAAATGAGGTACTTAAAAAGTTAATAAAGTACACGGGGAATAATGACAAGAATAATTGTTTAAATCAACAAAAGACATAAAAGCATAGATAATATACCTAAGTTGGTTTATGAAGCATTGAAAATAGTAACAGGAGACATAGTAAATGGAACACACCTCTGAAGACCTTCACAAATGTTAAACTGTGGTTTTGTATTTTCTGTTGTGAGTTATCTCTAGCCCTTAGGAAGAGGCTCCAGTAAGTGGATGGAAGGATAAATAAATAGATAGTCATCAAATTAGTGATTTCTGAGTCACCTAAATGACATGAAAAAGGCAGATATTTGATTTGCTTTTGTAATGTTATTGTTAGTATATATGTTAGAATCTTAGCATGTCAGAACTGAAAGAGACCACAGTAATGAAATAATTTATGTTCCTTACTTTAAACCTCAGAAAACAAGCTCAGAACACTTAAGTGATTTGAGGTAGTGAGAAAAAAAAAAATAGAATTTACTTTCTTGATTCCAGTACTGTATTTTTCCTGCTGTACCATTGTTTCTGTAGCCAAAGCTGATAATGATTAGAATACTAAATTTAAGCAAAAGACCTAATTATGGAAACAAATTAGAATATGTGGCAAATTTCACTGAAGACAGTGGTGTGAAGGCTTAGCATATGTGTTGATGCTTAAAGTAAAGTTACATGATTGACATTCTGTGGAAGTGTTTTTAACCAAAAATAATTGTTGTCCACTTCAGTCATGCAGTTGATTGTCCAGGTTTATTTTTAATTGGCTTATAAATGTACTCTGTTAGGTGAAAAATTTTTAAAAATATTCAAATGATAGTGGGGGTAAAAGTTAGAATGTTATTTCCAAACCATCTTAGCAATGATAACAGCAAAAGAAGCATATAGTTTGTCAAGGTGATGTACTTTCAATGGAAAGCACTAATTGAATGTATAAGAGATAGTATGTTTTATTTATTTTTAAATCACTTGTACAGCTTTACAACTGAGATAATCTTTATTTTAAAATTTATTTTGATACTTCATCCAGATTCTAAACAATTTGAAATATTTTAATGATCAGCTGAAATTAAGCAAAAGTTTAATTTATTCTGTTTATATTTGGAATGAGTACTATGTTAATGATGCTGGATACCAAGTGTGAAACAAAGGTAGGCATTTAGGCTGCCTCAGTTACATAAGAAGTGGTGTATACATTTCATAACACTTTTACTTCAGGAGTTAAACTAATTTAAAATACTCCTATTAAAAGAGATTTTTTACAGGGTGGGGAAAAAACACCTACTCTCAAACAGATTATAATCAGCTTCCCTGGGAACCTCTGCTACTGAGCTAGTCTGTTGGCTAAAGGAAAGGCAAAAAGGCCATGGTGCATCTTCTGACACAGAATGAAGTTAGTCCTTTTCTGCATAAATTCAGAGACTTCTGTACAGGGAGAGAAAGAGAAAGGAAAGGAGTCTGGAGTTCCTTAACTACTTCTTCCCTTTTTTTTCTTTTATGGGGGAAAAAGGGTCCTCAACCATTGCTTCAAAGCAGATTCAATAAAACTATCTTCCTCAGTTTCATTGCATAATTGGCATGTAATCATAATGAATAAAACTCTTGTTTTACAACCTCTTTTATTTTATTTTTTCACTTAAACTAATATCTTTCTCCAGTTAGCTTGAATGATAAGATTTTGGTGCAGTGAACATAATTTAAGTTTTCTGAATTCTGGATAAATGGAAATTTTTAGCTCTCTATTTGGCTCACTGACGGTATTGCATATATGTTTAATGCTTATATGTTTAAAGTTTTTTTGGTTTTGTTTAACTTCTCACTTTAGGATTATTGAAGTCTGGTAAGACCAATTCCGTGGAATCTCTTCCGGAACTATTGACATCAGACTCTGAAGGAAGCTATGCGGGTGTGGGTAGTCCTAGAGATTTACAGTCCCCGGATTTCACAATAGGATTTCATTCCGATAAGATTGAGGTTTGTTTTATAAAGCACTTTTTCCTTACCTTTAGTGTTTAGATCTGTATACAGTTTACCTTTAGTTTTTCATTGTTTTGCTCAAACTTTGAAAAGTTTGTCCTGGTTGGTTTATAAGAAGATAAAATTAATACAATTTATGTAATGTTAGTTTCTCAAATTTGTATAACCTTTGTAGTTTTAGAGACTTCAATGGCTGTTTCAGATCCATTATGAATGTTACCTCTAATCTTTCTACAAGTAAAATATAGTGTTGATGTAAAATATAGTTACCACTGTTAGACAGTGAAAAATAAATTTGTAGCTGAATTACTGAATGGTGTTTTGTGAAATGTCTGTTAACACAAGATAAAAATTATCAAAGGAAAAGTATTTTTGAAAGTAAGTCTAAATTCAAGTTCTGCCAGTCCCTTTCATGGTATTAACTAGAGCAAAACAAGCAGGAATGATTGAGTTCTTCTAGTCTAGCAAAATTGACATTAAACTGTGGGATTCCTAGTTCGGGTGTCTCTGAGGAGGGCATTTTTTAGACATCCTGACATTTATTCCATGGTTTCTCATCTATAGGGAAGGAAAATGTCTAGTTTGAGATAGACTCATTTTTCTCTAATCCCTATACATCCCTAAAGCATATCATATGGCTGGGGATGTAGCTCAATGGTAGAACACTTGCCTAGCACATGCAAGACCCTGGGTTCAATCCCTGGTATTGCCTTTAAAAAATAATCCTAACTTTTAGGTATTCCTAAGACAGTATCTACCCTGTCTTATTCTAGGCCTCAAGCATTGATTTCTGTATTTTAATGTAGGGTAAACGTCTGGGCGCAACTGTTACTCAGATAAGATTGGTCTGGAATGTAGAAGGCATATTGTGAATGTCTTATAATAGAAAAATGTATCCTGGCAATAAAAATACTATTTTAGTAACTTACTTGACCTATTATAGTAGAAGTAGTTTTAGGGTCTTTTTTGAAATATCAATCTTATTTGACTTTAATTTTATTCATAGTACTTTAATTACATCCAGAGTGACTTTCTATGACATTTATACCAAATTTTCATTTTGTTTCATGTCTGAAGTTGTGGACATTAATTTAAAATTGCTGCTTCATGTCTTACTGTACCACTTACATATATTAACATTTTTGTTTACTCTGTGTAAATAGAAATTTAATAGGCAAACATGTATCCCTAAAAAATTATTTTCCAAGCTCACTATCATCTGGGTATAGTTAGTGATATAGTTTGAGAATTGGTTAAAGCATTAACCTGTAGAATATGAATTGAAAAAGTTAGATGGTTTATTGTCATAGATTTTCTATAATGGAACTAATATTTGTTAAGAATCAACTACATATTAGCTGCTGAACTAGGTGTCTGCTTTTATTAACTTAAATTTTTTTTTCCCTTCCTCTAGGGGAAAGTTAAACCGTATGTTAACGGTACAACTTCTACATCTTCTAGGGAAGATTTAAAACCATGGGAAAAATCATCAGTACTTAAAGTATCTACTCCACAGCCCATTCCCAGTAACAGAAGTGATACAACAAGTTCTTCCAGCTGGGTTGCTGGCTCTTTCAGGTAGACTTTTCATTTTGTTCTATATCTGTCTGAGAAATATCATTCATTTTTAGTCAAATGAAAAGTTTTTAAAAAATACTAATATATTCTTAATATACAGAAAATTACCTGTATGCATACAAATTACTAATCAATATAATAACTTATTTGACCTATTATAGTAGCAGTAGTTTAGGGTCCTCCCAGGCAAAATATAGTTTTCTTTGTATTATTGCCAGTATATAGTAGCATATTTTTTCTTTGTTAATGTGTATTAAAACTTCCACTCAAGAAGGAGGTAACTATGGAGAAAGATTGATTGATGACTAAGGTACTAAGTCATAGAAAAAACAAGTTCTGCTGTTCTGTTCCATAGTAGGATAACTATAGATAATAATATGCTGCTTATTAAAAAAAAAAGCTAAAAGAAAAGATTTTGAATATTTTCACAATAAAGACTTGATAAATGTTGGAGGAGACAGTTTTACCTTGATTTGAACATCTCATAATATATATGTATATTGAAAGATCACATGGTATTCCATAAATAGGTATACTTTTTATGTGTCAGTTAAAAACATAAAAATCAAGACAAAAACAAAATTCAAAGAAAGCCCTTCTTCCTTTCAGGAAAACCATTGTTTTTAAAATTTGAAGGCTTTATGCTTTCTGAGCTACCTTTAGATCATGAAGCAATGTTAACTGGAACATCATAATCTTTTTCCACATATGCATAATAGAGTACCTTAAGGGATATTTTAAAATCTCACAAAGTATATTGTTAGGCAGTGTCAATTTTTGGGTATTTAAAATCTCAAAAAAATACTGTTCACTGTTAATATTCTGAGGATATTTATTGAATGTTATACTCTCCTTTTATCTATATTTTATGCATATTTTTCTTTTATTTAGTTTTTCTTTTATTTAGAAGTCAAATGAAGGAGTATTTGTAAATAGAATGCAGTATTTGCTCTTTTGTAGGGCTGTTGAGTTTGTGCTTCATATTTATTTAACTACTTTTATAACAGGCTACAACTGTTGATTGACTTATTGATTATATTATACTCTGACCATTTTTGTAATTCTTCTGAACTATTCTCTGTTATGTATTTGGAACAAAGTGTGTGATGTTTCAGTTTATGTTGCTTCATGGTCTAAGGGGAACTCAGAAATTAGTCTCAAATGTTTTGCCATTCTAAGTGACATAACAATTTGTGGGGACATCTAGAAACCTCTTCTAATTGCTGATGTTAGAATATTTTGCTAAACATGTTTTAAAAATAGCTTGGTGTAAAGTCAATGATACTGTCTATTGGTGTAAATAGCTTGGTGTAAAGTCAATGATAGGCTGTCTATTTCAGTGTAATGCCCACTAACAAAATGCCTAGCAATATAAATTGGTCAGTATTTTCAATATTAATACATACATAAACATTTCTACATCACTCTGAAGTATTACCTAATGGGAATAAATATAATAAGTTTATTTTTGAAAGAAAAAAAGGTTATAGATAAAATGGTAGTATAACATAATAATGTGACTTATTTTTAGCTATATCATAAATTTCATTTAGGTTAGAAACTATAAAGATTGTAGATTTTTTTTATTATGGCATAGCTACCTCTAGTGGGTTTCTAATATTATTGAATATACTGAGATTTTCTAGAAAATATCTGTTTTAGTTAATACTAAGAATAATTTTGTTATCATTTAGCAATATAATTCTAAATTATACTTTCATTATCCATCTACATATAATTTATAGCTTCATTGAAGTTTCGGGTTGAGGTTTAGAGGTAAATGAATGCTTTTGTAAAATAATTTTTAAATTTCTTTTAGTTCTGTCAGCCCTCCGGTTGTGGATCTCAGAACCATCATGGAAATAGAAGAAAGTAGACAAAAATGTGGAGCTACACCTAAGTCAAATTTAGGGTTGGTTAAAAAAATCTTAGAAAAAAACATGTTACATTTCTGTCCTAAAAAATTTGAAAGATCCGTTGGATTGTTCCTATTATTTTTCTGCCTTTGATGTAATAGTTATAAACCCTTTTCTAGGTAATTTAACCTTTATAATATTTCTTAAATCTGTGTACAGGTTAAGTTGATAGACTAGCTCTTACATAAAACAGTGTCACGTGCTAGAAACTAGCCTGTAAAATGATCATGTGGTCTGTTCCTGAAGAAGAGCCAAAGATTTAAGCCTTATAATGTAAAATCTCCTTGAAAGTATGATATGTAGGAGGAATCAATCATAGCTTTTACTTAATGATTGATAGTATAAATTGATATTGCCACTGTTGAAACCTTGTGAACATCTTGATCCAATACTAAAACCACACCAAATAAATAGAAAACATTATCATTATCTCTAACTTTCATTAAAGAAATTTCTCATGATATTAAACTTTCTCAGGAGCTGTGAGACTAATTGATTTAATTTATTTTATTCTTCAGCAAAATGGTTTCTCCTGGAGTTAAACTTTCTCAGAAACAACGAAAAATGATCGCATTGACTACCAAAGAAAACAATTCAGGAATGAGTACCATGGAAACAGTTTTAACCACTCCTTCCAAAGTCCCCAAACCAGTGAATGCATGGTATGATACTGCTTTTATTAAGATTAGCCTAGATCAGTGCATTAGGTTATAAAGTGATTCTTGACTTCTGAGTTTTTTCCTGCCTGTATCGACAAATATGTGGATGTACTTTTTATTGCAAAATACTTTCTTCTTGGTATTTTGTAGCTTCTCTTGCTAAAGCAACTTAAAATAAGTTTACTTTTTCATTTTCTAATAAGTAAAATATACCATAGGACATTTTCATAAAAGCAAACTTTTAGTACCCTAATTTCTTTGTCCTTTTGTACGCATCATAAATATCTTTACATAGTTATACAAAGCTTCTTGTCACTTTTTTGAACAGTGCTGTTAACATTACATTATTTATGTTTTCTCTATTATAATTTACCCAGAGTGGCAGCATTAATAGGAGTAATCTCTGAAGAGGTTAAATGACAATTTTGAGATGTGTAAAACAGGTTGTACTCTATTTCCCTTCCATCCTCCCCCCCCCCTTTTTTTTTTGTTATTCATATCAGAATATCTGGAAACCAATTCTAGAGAAGTATATACATAAGTAGTATGAAGGACAAGGAAGAAGTAGAACCCTTTCTTTCTCAGGGACTGAGGAGGATCTTGGTAGCCATCCTTGTTTGGAGAAGTCTCTGCAGTGTTTTCCAATGCGAAATTATTCTGTTGGTAAGAGGGACTATTCTTACTGAAGGGGAATGACATTTGAGTTTCAATGTTACCCGTGGAACTAACACAGTGCCGGTTAGAGTCACTAGTAGGTCTAAAGTACAGTTACTGACAAAAGAAAGTTAAAACAAGAAATGGGAATATCAAAGTAGAGGAAAACACTGGAGAGAATGGTCTTAGCAGAAATTTTTTAAATTCATCAGTATTTCTTAAACATCTTCCACATACAAGGCATTCTTCTAGTTTCTGGTGATAGGACAATAAGTAAAACCAATTTGCTCGTTGCCTTTGTAGGTTTTTTTTGTTTTTTTGTTTTTTTTAATATTTTTTTTAGTTGTCATTGGACCTTTATTTACAATTTATTTATATGTGGTGCTGAGAATCGAACCCAGTGCCTCACACATGCTAGGCAAGTGCTCCTCCTCTGAGCTACAACTCCAGCCCGCCTTTGTAGGTTTTATGGTGTAACTGTTAGCAGCATTGAGCTGTGTCTACCTGAACAAAAGAATGGAAAATACCAAGAAGGAAACGAGTATTATTGAAATAACCATTAAGATACTAAGGTTAGCTGGGCACGGTGGCGCATGCTTATAATCCCAGTGGCTTGGGCGTATTGCAAGTTCAAAGCCAGCCTCAGCAACAGCGAGGCTCTAAGCAACTCAGTGAGATCCTGTCTGTAAATAAAATACAAAATAGGGCTGGGGATGTGGCTCAGTGGCTGAGTGCCCCTGAGCTCAATCCCCAGTACTCAAAACAAAACAAGATACTAAAATTATTGTAATTTGAGAGCATTAGCTATGCCATCAATTGGTTTCCTTACTTAAAAGCAAAAAAATAAATGAACAGAAGAAATTATATTTGTTTTCCTGGAGGCTTCTTCCTTAGAACCTTGTGTTTTTCTCTGGTCTGAATTGGGTCTCTTCTAGTCCTGTGGATTATCTGTCATCTTGGATTGTCATCTTCCTAGTCATCCTAGACATTTCCTTGTTTTCCTCTAGTATTTGATCTTGTTTCCTGTGTTTTGTGTTTTTCTGTTTCTTGGTTTACTCCCTGTTTTGATGTAGTACAACTCCAGTAGTCTGCTGACGAAGAATATGTAGTATATGTTACCCTCCATTTTCCTTCTTCAACCTCTGTGTTTCCCCTAGAAGTTTATAGAGTTTTCTTTATTCCTAGTGTTCTGAAATTTCACAATTATGTACTCTCATGGGGGTCTTTTTTGATATATTATTTTGAGAATTTTGAATTAACTGGTAACAGCATGCCCTTAAGTTTAGAAAAATCGTATGTACTATTCCTTTGATAACTTTTCCTTCTCACTGTTTTCTCCAGAATTCATAGTAATCAGATATTGGTCCTCCTGGATTTCTATAATTAATTTTTCTATTGTCCATATATTTGTCTTCCCATTCCATATTCTCACATATTTCCTTGATTATTTTCAACTGTTAAAATCTGTATTACCAAGAAAGTCAATATATATAAGAATGTTTGTATCATCATTATTTGTAATAACTTAAAATGGAAATAACCTAAATGTCTATAAGCATTAAATGGATGTGTTTTTTAAAAGTAATAGAACACTAACCAGTACTAAAAAAAGAATGAATTATGACTAAATACAATGTAGATGAATCTCACTGATACAATATTGAGAAAAAAAATCCAATCAGGAAAAAAAATAATTTAGGGTTTTATATGGGAAAAGTTAAAAATAGCAATTGATTTATATTCCTGTTTTATTCATTCTTTTCTGTATGTGTCTTAGTTCATTTTTATATTTTATTTTTTAGATTTATTGATTGTTTTTAAGTTCTGATTAGAAGCACCATGTGCCCATGTGAAACAGGTATGACTTTAGGATGCTTTGTAGTACCCTTAGGAAGCACCACTTATATTGGTTATATATACTTTTTTCTTATTCTCTAAAGGATGTCGATTTTTTTTTTTAATTTTTTTTTTATTTTGGTGCAGGAAATTGAACCCAGGGGACACTTAACCACTGAGCCACATCCTAGCCTATTTTATTTTATATTTTGAGACAGGGTCTTGCTATGTTGCTTAGGGCCTTGCAAAGTTGCTGAGGGTAGCTTTTGAACTTGGAATCCTCCTGCTTCAACCTCCCAAGTCACTAGGATTACAGACCTGCCACCATGCCTGGGGAGATGTCTTTTTTTTAAAGAACAGATTTAATTTTTTTGTTGCTAAGGTATATAAGTTTGGCAGCATTTTGGAAGCTGATCAGGGTAAGTAGTTTAGGGCAGAAACTGAAGTTCTCATCATTGGGTATAGATTTTCACTCACTTTACCATTTATTATATACACTTTTACACAGCAAACAGTTTGCTTCTGTCTTTCTGTTTTACTAGTGTCTTTGAATCAATTTTTCCCTTTTTTTTTTTGGTACCAGGGATTAAACTCAGGGGTACTTGACCATTGAGCCACATCCCCAGCCCTATTTTGTGTTTTATGTAGAGACAGGGTTTCACTGAGCTGCTTAGTGCCTTGCCATTGCTGAGGCTGGCTTTGAACTCACGATTCTTTTGTCTCAGCCTCCTAAAGTGCTGGGATTACAAATTTTCCTCTTGCTAAGGTATAGGAGGTACAGTCATGTGACCACATGAAATTAGGACATTTGCTATTCTCAATCATGCCACAAATAAACTTCAAAACTTCAAAACCAGTTTTCACATTTTTAACCATGTACTTAATTCAGAATTTGATACAATATATGATATTTTCCAGGCTTTAGAACTTTCCATAGTACTACCACCTAACTGATGATAGGCTTCTTTTTATTTCCACCCTACTGTACCGGTTATCACTCTCTTTGCCATCCTCCAAAAACATGTTGCTATTTTTAGTCTGTCATCTCTCAATATCTTACTCTTTTTGTGTAAGTGAGCTTATACCTTCTGATTGCTTTTCTACTCACTTTAGAAGTTACTTAGGGTAAAAACTCTCTAAAAAGACTGCTTACAAAATATCTTAAACTCACATATTTACTAGTTACACACAGTGATTAATTATAAAATGTGGTATGAAGAATTCTTTAAATAAATTCCATTGTTCTTTCCACTGATTATGCCATAATTTGATAGTGTCTGATTTCCTGCAATTTTATTTTCCTAACTTATAGGCTCTAGCTATTTTCCATTTGAGTAGCCACAGAAACTTCATGAAAAATACTGGTAGACATATCCACACGAAAATTAAAAATTGTATTTCTCAGCTAAAATAGCCCTGAAATTTTAATGAATAAAATTTCTGATAAACACTATACTTTATATCATAGTTACTGCCTTCAGATATGTGTGCTTTTGAGGGGAGAAAGGATTTGAGAAGGAAATTTGAAGTGTATGTGGTTTTGATTTTTATGTTCTGTATATGTGTATATGTGTATATGTGTATATTTGGGGAAAAATTTTGTGATAAAGCCAAAGTTAGATTAGTTCTCTTGAAGGAATATTGTTAACATGAGTACCTTAGTAAGTCATGCTTCTGATACAAATCTGTAAAGTAAATTTCTTCATATTGTCTCAGGTTTTACTTAGGGTAAATTACTTCTAAATGTGGATTCAGCATAACAAATTATACCTATAAAGCAACTTAAAACAAACAATAATTGTTTTATCACAACTACTCTGAGTCAAGAATGTTAGCTGAGTTCCGCTAGTGTAAGCTTTACTCAATGATGCCCTCAGGGTTTGGCCAGGGCTGTAATAATTTTAAGGCTTGACTTGCAGAGGGTCCTCTTCCAAGTTCACTCACATGGATATAAGTTGGATTGACTTTTTTCCTTCTTTCATCACATTAAAGATGTCTTTCCACTTCCAATTAAGTCTTTTGGATTTTATCGTTTCCAAAACAAGTTAGCCATTTTCATATTATGTTACACTTCTGTGGTTACTTTCCTTGAAGATTATTTTATCTTTAGTTTTAAATTGTTTGCCTATGAAGTCCATAAATGTGATTCTCTCTGCCGTTTATCTTCTTTGATGTTTGCTAAAACTTAGATTTTTAAATTTTTTCTTCCACTAAACTTGGAACATTTTTAGCTATTGTTTAAATATTTTTGTCTGCCATCTCACTCTCTTCTCTGCTTACAGTACTTTTAATATATTACTCATAAATCCTCAAGGCTGACTGTTTTTCTCTCACTTCTGTGTTTCAGATTCAGAAATTTCTATTGATTTATATGACGCCTATTGTAGACTCCTCAGTCTACAGAGTCCATCCAAGTGCTAATTTTGTTTTTTCAACATCATATTACAGTTCTTGAAATTCTGCTTTGTTCTTTTTTGGTTTCTTTTCCTTTGCTGAGTTTACCAGTTCTTTAATTCCTCCTGATTGTATTTTTGCTGCTGCTATTATCTGAGGCATAGTTATAATAGTTATTTCAGTATCATTGCTATTTTCAACATTTAAGTTTATCTTCAGTGGTATTGTTCATTGATTTCTTTTTCTTATCGCATAGCTTTGATTGGTTAACATTTGATAGCAAGGATTCAACATTATATTGAAAAGTATATTGTTATATATTATGATTTTATATTTTATATATTTATTTTATATATATCTTGTATTTTTTACATATATATTTTCTGTATTGTCTCCTTTTAATTTCCAGCAATGCCGTTTTACGAAATGGATGTTCTAACATGATCTTTGCTTTCTTCTGCAGGGCATCTTCTCTGCATTCAGCTTCATCCAAGTCATTCCGGGATTTCTTACTAGAAGAAAAAAAATCTGTTACTGGTCACAGTTCAGGAGATCATGTCAAAAAAGTTTGTTTTAAAGGAACTGAAAATTCTCAGGCTCCAAAAGTTGGAAGGTAATGAAACAAAACTAACATATTTTTTACCTTAATCTATTCTATGGTGGTTTTATGGTCTAAAATGATAAAAAATATATGAGGCAGGTTTTTTTACATTCAAAATTAAAATTAGTATGTCCAGACCCTCCCTCCTCCTCTTCTGCTACTCTTAAAGCAGTTATTGAACTATTTGGCTTACAGTAAACTGCATGTATTTAAAGTATACAATTCAAGGTTTTAACATATGTGCATATATGTGAAATCCTCACCACATTTTAGATAATGAACATAATCATTCTCAGAGTTTTTCTCATACCCTTTCCCCCCAATTACCAGTTTACTTTTTTCAGTAGAGACTAGCTTGTACTTTTTCAAGTTTCTTTTTTTTTTTTTGCTAAATAGTATTTTTCTGTATGGATATACCAGAATGTACTCATCCATACATCTGTTATTATACCTTTGGTTAGTTTCAGTTTTTTTCTCTAGCTGTTTTTGATATTCAATGTATACATATAAAACAGCTGTAAGCTTTTTTACATAAAAATTTATAAGTAAAAATTGTGTTTATGATAGACTTACAAATGTACATTGGGTGCTATGTAAAATAAACATAGTCTTAAAATTGGCAAATATTTACTAATTACATTTTTTTGTATCAGACATTATGCTAATTACTAAATTTACATATTGGTGAAAAAAATCAGTGTAGCCCCTACTTATATAGAACTGACAGTCTAAAGAGAATACAAGCATAAGCAAATAAATAGTCTGTAAAGCATTATGAAGAGGAAGTGTATTAGACTCATCATTTAGTTTCTATATTTTGTTTTAATTATCAAATATAAATTTGGTTTAAAATAAGTTAAAAAATTTTTTTAAATCTGCTCTTGGTAATTTTAAAAACACTATTTAGAAAGATAGTAGAAGAAGCTGTATTCTTGAATTTATATTAAAGCAAAGTAACTTGGCAATAGGAGTGAACATGCTGATGATCTTCAATGTATTAAAAATATTAGTTTCAAAAATGTATTTCAGAAAAAGTAAATACCAACAGATTCTTTGTAATGACCCTAGGTCTCATTTTCCACATTTATTGTAATATTAAGAAAAATAGAACATGAAATAGTCTTTAAGATAAAAGCCACAATGCCATTGGTAGAATAAGTTGTATAAGTAATGTCCTATAAACTGTGTTTTTAAATAAAGACATATAACTTCTTTATTTTTCTACTGTGATGTCTCACAGAAATCTTCCTCTAATAGTATTCATATTATTCTCCTTTCTTGTTTTGTAATAAAAAGGTTATCCATCCTTTCTAAAGCCTAACCTACACTTAGGTTTATCTCACTTCGTCTCACTTCAGAAACGTTAGATTATTAATTATCCTTTTCCATTCTTTTCCTTTTTTTTGGTACTAGGGATTTAACCCAGGGGTGTTTTACTATTGAGCTACATCCATAGCCCTTTTTATTTTTTATTTTGTGACAGGGTCTCCCTAAGTTGCTGAGGCTTTCAACTTAGGATCCTAGTGTTTCAGTTTCCTGAGCTGCTGGTATTACAGCTGTGCACCACTGTGCCTAGCACCCATTCTTTTTCTATTGACTGGTTTCTTCCCATCTGAGTTTAAATATGCTCAGGTTTCTCTCATGTGATCTAGGTGGGGTAATCAAGCCCTCACTCAGCTTCCATACTTAATTCTAGTAATTGTCTTGTAAGTACCAATCCCACACCTCCTTCATCACCAGATTTCTTAAAAGAACTACCAGTTCCCACTCATTTCTTAACTCATTCTGGCTTCTAGCCTCATTATTAAACTGAAAGCCATTTAGGCTGAGTTCAATAATAACCTTCATATTGAGGTATTTGGCTTACAGTAAACTGCATGTATTTAAAGTATACAATTTGAGGTTTTAACATATGTGCATATATGTGAAATCCTCACCACATTTGAGATAATGAACATAATCATTCTCAGAGTTTTTAACCTTCGTATTCACTATGGACTCTTTATATGATTCATCTTACTAGAAATTTAATTACATGTACTTTCTATACTGTCCATTTTATGAGCCTGTGTTGAGTTTATCATACATATTCTAAGGACTCAAAATAATTATGGCTCCTGCCCTATCTATTTGAGCTTCAGATTTAGTTATTCAGATTTTGTCTTCTTGA
>PVHX01001909.1:48546-166087 GCA_004024805.1 Geosciurus inauris
CCTTCCTTCCTTCCTTCCTTCCTTCCTTCCTTCCTTCCTTCCTTCCTTCCTTCCTTCTCCTTTGACTAATTGACTCTGACTCCTCTTGTAGACTCTTGTTTAGTCATCTACTTTTGAGAAGTCTGTCTTCATTTACTGGCTAAAGTTTCTTTTATGTATTTCCATATTACTCCTTCATTGTACCTTCCACAATTATTATTAGTATGATTCTTTGTTTAATGTTTGTTTACTACAAATATTTTATGTCTGTACACTTAATTATGTGTTCCATGGTAGCAAGGAAGATGTCTTTCAATGCCAGTCATTTTATCACTAATACTTAGAGTGGTTCCTCTCATGTAGGACCCAGTGAACATTTGGTGAATGACTGAATAAATAAATTAAAACTAGCTATTTCAAATAACATTTGTTTCTAACATAATGAGTTACATTGTACGCTTTAGATGTATAAATTTTAAAGTATGAAAATTAAGTTCATTTTTGTAATATTTTACATTATAGGTGTTAAAGATATACATTGAAATTTAAAATTTTATTTGGATGAATATTTGTCATGAAACTCACAATATATTAAGAATCTGTGGTTTTGTAGTTGATCACTAGAGTGTGCTATAACATCAGGACTCTTAGTTGTGAAAAATGTGCCATTGTAGATATACTGCTTTGGAAGTTTGAATTGAAGTGTGTGGATCAATCATATATCCATGTGTGTTTGATTTGTGAGTTAATGTTTTAAATAGCTGCAGTGATCATGAATAATGATTTTTCATAAAGAATATAGCTTAAGTTTTTAAGAATTTCTTCATAGAGAATATATAAATCATAATCAAAATAAATCTGTTACTTTGCAGTGTTTTATATTTCCTTGCAGACAAAGTAAAATATATATTCACCAAATTATGGAACACTTGTTAGAAGTCCATGTTTTACTGGCTTCTGTTGGGTATTGTAAATATGAAAAATAGGCCCAGCCTTCAAAGTGTTTGAAATCTAGTTGATAAATCTAAATATGCACATAGAGAAGTTAAATAACAGACAAGAATGAAGTTATAATACAATATAGCAGTATTACAGAGGTCACAAAGTGGTATGTGATTAATGCCAAATGAGTGGTTCAGAGAAGGAAAAGTGACCACCATAGAATAGAGTTGTTAGGAACAATTTCATTGAAGAAGGGTTTGAGCCATTTTAGTTTATAAACATTTTTTAAATTCAGTTCCAAATATGTGATTATTATATTTATGATCATGTGAGTAATAATAGAAAAAAAGATCACTTAATTATCAGTCCCTTTTGTTGTCACAAGCTTTTGAACTTGGGATGAGATTTTTTTAAAAAAGAGAGTAGAAAGGGCAGTATAAACAGAAATAGTGGAAGTCAAAGCAAGAAGATAGGAATGCTCATAATCTTTTGTGGAGTTGGGGTGGTATGGGTGGGAGGCCCATCTAAAGAATTTCTACAAATCATACATCTTATTTTAACTGTAGAAAATGTGGCTTTTCCAAGGCTAAGGCAAGAAAGGCAATGATGATGTTTGAGATGTCAAAATGTAGAAGAGGGGAATTTGTACAATTTGTTTGTTTAGTGTTATTTTTCATTTCATGTGTTTTCTTTAATTTTTGTTTCACTTTAGATAACTTCTTATGTAGTTCTGGACAAGAAAATGTGAGCTGTGTTTTTAATTAGTAAGAAAAACTACTTAAGAAACAAAATTGCTATATGATTATATCAGCTCTAATAGTGTATAAAAACTATTGTAATCAAACTAGTATACGATTTTCTTTAAAAAATTGAGCAAAAAGTGTGATTTAGTTATTCTCATCAGGTCTAAATTTGACAATCTTAATTTTCTTCAGTTTGAACAATAATCTTTATTTAGTAGGTTTTTTGTTTGTTTGTTTGTTTTGCAGTACTGAGGATTGAACCTGGGGCATCACACATGCTAGGCAAGCACTCTCCCAGTGAGCTATATTCTCGGCCCTTTTTATTTTATTTTTGAGATAGGGTCTTGCTAAGTTGCCCAGACAGGCCTAAAACTTGTGATCTCCTACTTCAGGCTTATAAGTAGCTGGAATTAGAGAAGTTTGCCATTGCACTTGGTTGGAACAAAAATCTTACCAAAAAAAATTTAGTTAACCTTCTTTATGTTGCTTTTTATTTTCAGAAGGCTGAATTTTACAGAGATTACTGAAATGTCTGTTTCTTTGTTATTAGTATCTAAAACTTAATAATAGTATATTTATTATTTGAAAGCTTATGTCTGATTTTTTAAAAACTGTCAATTTTATTTAATTAATTCACTTTAAGATGGAATTTTGAGACCCTGAAGTTATTTCGAGTAAATATATAATTAACTGTAGAGAGCCATCTGTGGACTGTATGTGGACTATTGACATCACAGCCAGTGAGGGGATAAGTCTGGCATTGGGAACTCTCATGGCACCCCCACAGAGTTAGACCACCTGATGCAGGTGAACTTCCTCCTCAGCTCTGCCAAAGATCTCACACAGCACTGGAGATGGGCTGACCTGCTGTAGCCACACAGCTCCTGTGAGATGGGTATGACCTGTCAAGATGCCAGTCAGCCTGCTGACTGCAAGGCATCAGGAAGCAAGATTCAGCCCTTGAACCGTATCCCTGCCTTTGATGTACCCCTGTAAATAAACTATAGGAGCCATTTTGTCTTGACATACCCAGCTTCTGTGTTGGCTAGGGTCTATCAGGAGCTCCATTCTTTTGAAGCTATAATTCTGTCTTTGCCTTTTGCTCTTTACTAATTATTCTAGACTTTAATTTCTTAGGTGGCTTACATCCTTGTCAGGAAGAAGAATCCCCCAAAGGAGATGCTGGACGTCTCCCGTTAATTAATGAGATTATTCATTGAAAAATTATTAGTGGAAAGAGTTCTGGGATTATAGTATTAAGAAACAGATTTGAGATTTAGTCTAATACTTTAACCCTTTCTGAACCTCATCAGACATCAATTGAGAATAGTAATACTATAATACATGTTTACTCTGAGGCTATTTCAGATAGTGCATATGAAAGTGCTTCATAAGTTATAAAACATTACATTGATAAATTGTACTTAAGCTCTGGTTGTTTCACTTTGATTTTATAAGACCTGTGTAAAATAATTTTGGTATATTATTCAGTTTTATTTGCTAGTGACATAACATTTTCAAAGAGAGCTTATGGTTGCTGCTTCTTACTTACCAATTAAATAATAACTGGCTCTATAATATTTTTGTTTTTTGTTCAAAAGTGTCAGAACATTTTGTTGATCCCCAGAACAATGGGATGATTTTTTAGCGGCTTAAGCCATTTCTGTGCTGTTCTTTAATGCCAAGAAAGCCTCTGTTCTCTATCTTTAGACTGACTTTAAGACCTACCAAGGGAATTTGCATTTAGTCTCTAAAGTAGTTACATTAGGATATAGATTTTTTTCTGTTTATTTTACATGCTTGTCCAGATTCTTACTATTGCACAACAAGTTTATCCCAAAAGCTTTCTAATTTATCTCTTAGACTTCATTTTTTTCCTGGACTGAAATTGTCCTCTACTTTGTCCTGGAGATTTCTCTTTTAGGTATAAGGTAAATAAGTAGGTTTCCAGTCGTAGAACTTGGTTAAAACTAAGAACACTATAGCTAGAGATACTCTCACTTCGTTTTGTATTTTATACCTGTACCTGGAAGAAAAAGGTCATTTGATTCATCTAGATAATCTCTAGGGACCTGTCTAGCTTTAAAAGCCACAATTTGGTCAATCTCTATAGTATCTTTTTAAAGTGTTTTCCTCTTACTAGAATGCTTCTGGCTCCCTCATCATATGCATCTTTATTATTATCTTCTAAAATTCTTTCTTCTCTTTAAGGCCCTCTCAAGTTATTAAAGTATTTTGGTTGTTTTAGTCCATGGAGTTGGTAGAACTCGTTTTATTATATACCGTCTTAAATTCTTTTTCATTGTTCCATATGCCATTTTATGTTGTTTTCTTATCTGTCTTATGAACTCTTAGAGATTGTGTTTTGTATTCCTGTTCTATTTATGATCCCTAGCTTATCACAGTATATTAGCCATTCCCAAGATTTGACTGCTAATTATCTGGTTTCTATGTGTTTTGAAAGTTAGTACTAATTTATAATTTTTATTTATAAAATTTTATTAATACAAAACACCCTTCACAAAGGTCTCTGTACTTCCTAATGTGTTTGATTACTATAAATAGTTATATGACTATCATTAGAAAAAGTAGACCATTTTTGTAGTATGTGTATATGCTATATGTATACGTATATGCTGTTTGCAGTATTTTATAAATATCTATAAATTATTTTGTTTACTTATAATTTTAAAGGTAGGCCTTCTTGCATACATTAATTTCTCTCCTGAGTTAGGAGCTTATAGTTCTTCCATGTCTATTAATAAGCAGTTTTACTTATACTACTAGAAGCTGTAGTCTCCAGTTTTGGCATTTCTTTTGCAGATGCTCTCTTCATGGTACCACACGACCAGAAGGCAACCATATTTCAGATTTACCACTTTTAGACTGTCCCAAGTAAGGTTAATTGATTACTTTTGGGCCTCTAGAGCTGAACTACTGTTTAAAGAATGTTAATATTAATGTTTCTTAGAGAATGTTAAGAAACTGGGAATAATATGGTGTTAAGTGGGATGTATTATTATTTGAACACTCTCTGCTTCACAGTTTCTTCTTTAGTTATGTTGTTTCTTTTCCATCCCCACTTTCTGTAATTTTCCAGAATTTCACATAACACTGATCCAAAATAATAATCATCCTTTTTTCTGTTTCTTACTCACTCATTCTGTAATCTCTGCAAAAGCTTCCAGATCCTCTTATCTGGTAGTCACTGGAAAACAAAAACAAAAACAAAAAGTAGTGGCATTGCTAAAGAATATTTCAGAAATTTTATTTTTTGGCAAAACTTGGAGAAGATGAATGAAACTCACTATTATTGTTCTTACAGTCCCTGGCTATCTTCTTCATTGACTACTTCTTCCATGGTAGCTCCAGTCACTTTTGCATCTATTGTAGAAGAAGAGCTACAACAGGAAGCAGCTCTTATCAGAAGTCGAGAGAAACCCTTGGCTTTGATTCAGGTATATCACATCCCTATTAGAGTTTAACCTAGGGAAGAAATACATTGCATTTCATCCTTGAGTCTTAAGAAAATTATATTTGTTTAAACAGATACATATATCTATCAAATTAAAATGTAAATGCAAGGCAAAACTACACTGAGGCATCTAATAATTTTAAGTATTAATTGAAGGTATTCAGGATAATTAATTTTAGAACCAATAAACCATGATAAAGCATACAGTTTTGGCTTGGTAATGTTTGAGACTGTTTGAGGAATTTAAAATGACCAATAAGAGAATTTGACAGTATCTGTTTATATTCTTGGTTTCTGTATCAGTAAGAGTTCTTAGACTGTGAGCAATAGATACCACCTCTGGCTAACTTAAGGAAAATAATTTATTTGAGGGATATTAAGATTCTGTAGACTTATTGACAGACCTGAGAGTTAAGCTTAGAAATAGACAAGACCATATTTGCACTGAAGAGCTCAGAAGCAACATTTAAAGGACTTGTACAATACCAGGAGGTATCTTACAGGATAAAACAGAATGAGTAGATTACAGCAATTATTTTTAGTTTATTTTTCCTTCTGCTTAAGAGTCAAATTTGAGTGGGTATCTGATTATTTTAACTCAGACCTCAAGCTTTCTATTTACCAAAGTGATAACAAGGTACCTGATTTAATTCTCCTGTATTTTATTCATGTAAAGTGATAGTTCCTTAAAAGTAAATTGGAAAACTAATGTATCCTGCTTTGTTCATGCTTAAAAGAGTAAAACAAGTCTTTTTTGCCCCCACCCCCCCACTTTCAGATTGAGGAGCGTGCAATACAAGATTTATTGATTTTCTATGAGGCATTTGGCAACCCTGATGAGTTTGTCATTGTTGAAAGGACGCCGCAGGGACCACTGGCAGTACCTATGTGGAATAAGCATGGATGCTAGTTCACTGTGGAGTTGAGATGCATTTTTCATAATTTTGATTGCTATAACAACATAAAGAAATGCTGTGGAAAAGAGTTCTTAAAGATTTGGTAGCCAATCATTCGAGGCAGAATAAGCAATGATCTAATTTTTTCACTGTAGTTTATAATATTTGTAAGATTAAAAAAAATTTACAATAATAGTGATTTTAGAAAATTTTGTGAAAATGTTGCAGAGGAAAACTTACTAAGTTAAGGTTAATTAGAATTGTTCTGAATAATCTTACAAAGGAAACTGAAGTGTAAAATTTAAGAGTGATACATTAAAATAAATTTTTCATTTGAGATAAAGAATTTTTTGCCACATATCTGTTGTCACTCTGCTTTTGTAATGTGGCATTGATGAACTTAAAGTAGGAGCTTCAGATTGTTACTTCTGATCCATTAATGGCCAGAATTTTGTGTTTGTTGTAATAGTTAAGTCTCTATTCTTGTTGCTTTTCCATCAGGCTATTAATGTTTTACATCTGTTTAAAGCATGACCTGCTCAAATGCCATATTTCAGTTTGGAGAGTACATTGTTTCTTTTGCTTTAACTGATAGATTGCAGTGGAAAGAAAATAAGAACACTTAACTATTCTGAACAGTTAAGTCCAAGATAATAGTTTCTTTGTAAAATTTGGAGTCATTGTATATAATTTTTGTTTGTTTGTTTTGGAGAGTTACAGAGGGAGGACATTATGAAAGCCTAATTGAAAGAATCAGTTTCTCAAAGTGTGAAAATTTTCTAAACCAAATCCTTGATTACACACACAAGAATTGAAGAGAGTTGGTTTACAGGTATCTTTGCAATATTGTATAATCGGAAGTTCTGTGAGTATGGATTGTATGTATGGATGTAAAAAATGTTTTCTTTACAGTATGTTATTTGATTTGCTTTTGAGTGTTTGATTTTTCTTAATGTTAACTCTGTGCTCCATTATGTAGACAAATTGGGAAGGTTCATGTTCTAGTTTCTGGAAAATAAACCTGGGGGGACATATAGGCAACTAATTGCTATAATTCAGTTGATGGAAAAATGGCAGAAGCTTACTCACTATTTCAGGTTTAGCTGTACCTAGAAGCAGACATGTAAGCAAATGTGCAATTAAAAGAAAATCTATTAATGGCTCATGTGTGCTTGATATCTTGTACTATGTTAACATCTGTTATGGGAAGAATTAACTAATTATTCTCTTGATATTCTATACTAATGTCCAGTGTATGTTAAGTTCTTAGACTGCTTAACAAAGGACAGTTTCCAAATATGAACCTTTGAAAAGTCTTATGTTTGAAAAAAAATGAATTTTACAATGTTTTATTTGTGTTGCAGTAAAGAAGCCTTCTGAAGTAATTGATTTATGTCATTTGAAGTTTTGATATTCTGTGCATATTGGCATCTTTAATATTTAAAGATGCTATAAGATGATGATTTTCTTGGTGTATTTCATGCTGTCTGGGAAGCACCCTCAGAGTCTTTGTTGGATGGGATATAAGAAGGAACAAAGGCTGACCAAGTCTGTTCTTTACAAACTAACCAGAGCAGTTGCACTTATATGGTTTGTATTAAATAGTGAGCTATTTCATTTGGAAAAAGAAGCTTTTTGCTAGTAAAGTGAAAATTAAGCACAATTTAAAACTGTCTTCATAAATGACTCTTATGAAGCAACCTGTAACATTACCACAAAAGGCCCAGGAAAGCGATGAATTTTTTTTTTTCTAACAACAATAATATTCTTGCAGCAATTCATTCATCTCTGATCCCATAACATCAAGAAAGAATAAAACTGAAGAAAATCTAGCAATGGTTGATTTAAGTGATCAGTGGAGTGAAGAGGTCTTTAAGACTGACCAAAACTATTATAGAACTTAGGCCTGTAAAGGTGATGATGGGGTGGAATTTCAGGGTGAGGGGATGTTAGAAACAGAATATGCTTAAAATTTGCAAAATCAAGAAGACTACCAGTTAGTTAAAGTAAAAATTGACATAATTCTGGGATTCAGGGCTCTGTAAATTCTAAAGAGGTGACAATATTTTAAGAAAGTTCTGCTTCATATAGGAACAAGATCCAATTGAGAAAGGTATTACTGGTTATAGGTGGGTTGGTTAGAATTCTTTTGGAGGGTAGGTGATATATATTTTTTCTGGTAAGGGGTTTGATAGCTGTTTCATAAAATGTTAGATCTGAAGAAGCCTTATTGTTTAACTGCAGGCATATTCTCTTCCTTCAGTAAATTGAAGAAAGTAAACTCCAGAGAAAGGGACTACTAATAGTGAAGTCTTTTTTAGTATGGTTCCCCCTACAACTACTGCCAACTACCTCTTTAAAATTGCCAGTTGACTATAGCAGTTTAGCCAAGACTAAGGAAAAAACTTGAAAAAAAGGTAACCCAGAAACTTCCAAATTTGGCAGTATAAGAGATGTTTTCAGAAAAACGAAACTACAACAGTTTCAACCAAGGAATTGGAGACAGATGATTCAAGATCTTCATGCTAATGCCCATCTTTTGCTTGCGATGATATTCCAGGTATGTGGAGATACCAAAACATACTGGTTGTTCCTGTACATACATATAAGCTATCAAACTGTGTCTTAGCATTAGATACAGGTATTTCATTTTCTTTCTTCTTTGCTTTTTTCTCATTTCCTTACCTATCCCTGCCTTAATTGTCCAACCTCTCAATTCTGTCTTTTCCATATCTTTAAATTTTTCCCTTTTTTTTTTCTGAGTATTACTCTGGTATTTTATGTTTTTATTTCTTTTGAAATTCTCAGGTTTTTGGCTCAGGATCCCTTTACACTCTTAAAAATTATTGAGGACCCCAAAGAACTTTTATTTATATAGATTACATCTAATAATGTTGAATGTATTCCCAATTGAAATAGACTTCTAAAATTTAATTTGTTTAAAAATAATAAACCAGCCCATGCTAACATACATAGAATTATTTATTAAAAATAATAATTTTATGGAACAAAATCAGTAAGGAGAGTGGGATTTGTTTTACAAATAAAAATATATAACTTTCAGATTTAGGTTGTTATTGTCTGGTTTGAGAGAAGACCTCTGGATTCTCATTTCCTCTTGTGCATTCACACTATTACAATATACCTCATGTAACCTCTGAAAACTAGAGATTAAGATTGAAAAGGCAAATAACATATTACAAAAACAGTTTTGATCTTACCAACTCCTTAATGATTGAGAAAGTGATTGAGAATCATTACATTAGTCCATTAACTGCTATCCCTTCCTCTCTCTCCTAGGTCCAATATGTTCTTCTCATTAACTCCCAAACTAATACTTCCAAAAACATATCTCCACATGGCTGTGAAAACTGAAGTTGTTTCCTTTACATTTAGAGCATGGTTTTCCTTTTTTCATGTATACGTATAGTGGTGAAACTAAACTTGACCTGATATTTCTCTCAAATATGCTTCAAGCTTTGCTCATGTAGTCTTCTGCCTAAATTTTCCTTTCTTTTGTTATTGAAATTCTACCTGTCCATGATTATGACAATCCAAATTTTATCTCCTTGATAAAATTTTCTTGTCTCCTCTCCCCATAATCTTTCACAATAAAGTAAAAACAGTAGCATACACGGATAGACTATGTTCTCATTTCCTCATAACACTATGTCTTTAACGCTTATCATACCTTCTCTCATTCTGCCATTATTTTTGTTTTCAATTAATTATTTACTAAATTACTTAAGATCATAGGCATTCTTTTCTTTCTTGTATGTCTGTATGTTTACATCTTTTAAAATTTTTAACCATGACACAGATAAGTACAAGAGATAAAAATATTTATCTCATTGATTTACCAGTAGGTCAAGAAATAGACCATGAGCAGCATCTCAGGAAGAGAGATGCATTTGATTTTCTAATTCTTCATTGAGGATTTTTACATATATGATCATGAGAGATTTTTATCTGTTATTTTTCTCTGGCTATCTTTTTCTGATATTGGCATCATCAGTTAATACTGGCCTTATGGAATGAATAAAAAAAATTTAGAAGGATTTATTATTTATTGGTATTTCTTATTTAAATATTTATAGAATTAGCCTGTGAAGTCATCAGGATATGGACTTTTGTGGAATTTTTAATAATTCAGTTTCTATTTCTTTACATGTTATGTTTGTTCAGATTTTCCATTTCTTCTGGAGTCATTAATTTATCTTTCTAGGAATTTATCCAGTTCGTATAGATTGTCTAGTTTGTTGGCATAAAGCTGTTTATAGTATTCCCTTATATTCCTTTATATTTCTGTAAGATTGATGATCATGGTCCCACTTTGATTTTTGATTTTAGCAATCTGTTTCTTTCTCATCATATATTGATCTATTGAAAGAATCAACTTTGAGTTCATTGTTTTTTCTCTATTATTCTTTTTCCTTTCATTTTTAGCTTGATCTTTATTGTTTGCTTTTTTCCTGCTTGTTTTAGCTTTCTTCAAATTGCTGTTCTTTTTGTAGATATTTAAACTTAGATTACTGATATGAGATCTGTTTTCTTCCCAAATATAGGCATTCTTTCTCTCTAAGCACTGCTTCTCTTGCATAAATTTTTATGTTGAGTTGCCATTTTCATTCAAAAGCTTCTAATTTCATTTTGATTTCTTCTTTGAACTATGGAATATTGAAAAACATTATTTAATTTCCAGGTATTTGGGAATTTCCCCCAAATATCTTTGTTGATTTCTAACTCAATTTTCTTAAATTTGGAGAATATATTTTGTATGATTTCAATTCTTTTAAATTAATCGAGATGTTTTATAGTCCAGTATATAATCTGTCCTGGAGAATTTTCCATATGTACATGAGAAGAATATTAACATCTGCCTCTTATAAATAGTATATAGGACTTTGTTTCCTGTGTTTAGGACACAAATTTGTTACTTAAATATAAGAATAGATGTTAAAGAACCAAGCGAGTATTGCATATATCCTTTTGCCCCTCAGATCTCTTCTTCCTTTTTTTTCCCCATACTATGTTTTGTAGTGTTAAACACTAGATCTTTATCAATTATCTCATTTCCCTCCAGAGTCTTGTTATTTTAGTCATTTTGGAGCACTAGCAGAACGTTGGCATATTGGCAGGAGTTAAAGAATGAAACTCTTGTGTATTTGTGTGCTTCCTACCTCCATGATGTTACTGTGAATGGGAAGGTCACAACTTCTATCAGACAGCTCTCTTCACACAATGCTTTCTCTTTCCAGGTTGTGGTAATTGTTGCTTCTCTTCACCCATTCAGACTCAGAAATGGCAAGAGTTCTGTTGTTTCTAGCCCAGCTTACTACTACATTGTTGTTTATTTATATCCTTCCTACATTCTTCTAGAGTCTGTAAATTTACTCCAGTTGCAAATGCATCTGCTTCAACAGATTGAACTGAATGAAGGAGGAGAAAAGATAACAGAGGTTTCGATTCAAGATTGTTCTACCCAGAAATTTGGCAGTGTACAAATTCATGAGAGTCATAATATGGTAACTAGATGGAACACTTATTTTATATTTTTAAAAAGTGGAGGTTTGTACATCTAAAAGGCAGAAAGAAAAAAGTCAAGGCATATTTAAAGAGATTGGAGATTCTGGAATAGAGGAAATGATGGCAGAATGGGGGTGAAGATGGAACAATAAAAGTAAAACTTATTGGAAAGAGAAATGCTATTTATTTTTCTTAGCTGGGGGGAAGAAATTGAGGATAATCATACATCAGTGTTCCCTGGATTAACAATATTAACAATATTAACATTCTTGGGCTCCATACCAGTTCTAATGAGTCAGAAACTTGACGAGTGAGGCCCTGCAATCTCTGTTAACAACCAAGTCCCTCCTAAGTGATTCCAATATATTTCAAAGTACATGCTTTGAAGTGAAAGAAAAGGAAAAAATAGATATGTATAGGCTTTCTAGTGTGGAAAGAGTTTGAATAGCATAGCAGCTGTTGGTAATAAAGAGAGTGAAAAACATTTGTTATACAAATTTAAAACCCTCAAATTTATTTTATGTAATAGAAATTTTCATTAATTGATAGCAAAGGGGGGATATTTGTAAATTGCCTTTTAAATTTCAAACATTTGACAAAGCCAAAAACGATTTTGAGATTCCTTGAGTGCTATAAAATTCAGTAATCTTAGGGCTGAGATTGTAGCTCAGTGATAGAGCGTTTGCCTTGCATGCGTGAAGCACTGCGTTCGATCCTCAGTACCACATAAAAATAAATAAAGATATTGTGTCCATCTACAATTAAAAAAATATTTTAAAAAAATTCAGTAATCTTAATTATTTATAATTTCCTTTAGGAAAATAAGTTGTTTTTCCCAGCTACATTATCTGTTAGAAAATAAAAATTAAAAGGTTCAAACTAAGAAGGTGTGGAAGAAATTGTAGGGCCAGATTTTCACATACTTAAGACAAATTATCAGTTGCCAAGTAATCAGGTACTTTGTTTTACAGTCTTTTCATTTACTCATCTTTCATACATTTAATTATGTGTATGTGTTTAGTAGATTCCATACCTACTATAATTTCTTTGAGCTTAAATTTGCATTGAAAAATGAACTGAATGCATTTTTGAATTCTCATTATGAATATGAATTTATAAAGCAAATATTTTTCAAAATACTTATGCTTTAGCAATGGAGCTGAATTTGGATCTTCTAAAGGATAAAGTTTGATAAATATACTTCTTTAAAAATAGATGTAATTTAAAATAAATGGTAAATATACATAATAGCTTTTAAAGATAGGCTGAAAAAATTAAGGGAACCTCCAATTCCTTAATCTACATGTTGAAATGATTAAAGAAAGATTTGAAGCTAGTATAACTTTATTATATTATTATTTAGTAGAGGTTTTGGGAGCACAATGTAATGGCAAAGATGTCTTCAGACTCAGAATCACCACAACAAGAAAAACAAGCAGCTTTATCTTTGATCAAACTTAAAAGATATTTATAGGACTGATCTGCAGAATGTGTATGGATAAATGATGATCACTTGGTAAAGTCAAATCAAGTGTCTGCAGAGCATGAAGGAACCAAGAGAAGTGAGCAGATCTGACCTCCAGAAAGACTCAGTAAATACGAGTCTTAAATAATATAAATATTTAAATAACTTGTAAATATGAGTTGACAGCCAAGGATCACTTAATGTTTGAGGGAAACCTTCAATATAAAAAGAAAAACCTCCTAAAACTCACTTGACGACTAATATATAAAGAACAGAATTAAATTTCAAAATATCTGCGATTAATATCTTTAAATGAATATGGGAAAATGTTGCGTCTATAAACTGAGAAATGTATGTTCTGAAAAAAAGAACAAAAGCAGAATGAATTTTGGGAGAATCAAATGTGATAACTGAAATTTTTTAAATGAATGAAAAGTTAATAAAATTGAACTAACAGTAGAAGGAAAGGAACCATGATGGATAATCTGAGCAAAACATAAAAACATTAACAATCCACGAGTTACAGCATTTTGTTCTCTTTAGAAAGTGAATAGAAAAATGTGATAGAGAAGAAATTATTAAAAAATAATTTAAAATATTTCTAGAACTGAGGGATTTAAGTCTTCAGCATAGAAAGGTTTGCTGGGGGTCCAGCATATGAAGGAAAGAAGACCCACACCAGGGCCCAATATGGGGAATTTCAGAACACGGGATTAACAACGAAAACATCAGGTTTTAAAATTTATTACAGCAGTATTGGAAATTAGAGAATTACTACCATCATGATTTGGAGGAAAAATAATTTCCAATTTATAATTTTATATCCTGTGCTCTCTCCATATATATATAAAGTTAGATTTTTTTTCAAAAACCTACCTTAAACCCTTTCTTATGTGATTGGAGAATATGCTCCTAAATGATGAAATAAGTGAAGAGGCAGCCATATTTAGGAAACATGGTATCCAGCATTGACCAGAGAAAGGCACAAAGAATTCCCAGGTTAATAGCAAAGGGGAAATTTTTATCATAACGTGAGAGCAACCTGTCCAGGTGAATTGGGCATGATGGCAAGCTCTAGGAACGCAACTCAAAGGGAACAATTGGATTATCTGATCAGCTTAACAGGTGGAAAATGTTCAGGAGAGAGTTTCCACAGAGCTGTCAGAGGTTGGTTAAATCTTTAATCCAAAGAGTTAACAAAAAATAACCTTCCGAGAAAAATCATCTGAAGGCAAAACAACAGCAAAACAAAACAGCAGATAAAGAAATACTTTAAAAGACATCAAAGAGATTGGCTATGAGCTGAAGCCAGAGGATAGTAATTTTAGCATAATTCTTTTTCAGCAAAGTTTGACTTTCAAGCCCTGCAAATGTGTTTTATAATAATTTTAAATTTTGCATTAACTATAAACTAAAAAAATGTGGTAAGTAGACCGCTGACTATAGAACCAGGCATCCTTGCTCAATATAAATTTTGACTGTGTAAAGCAAATACTCCAAATGTAGTTAACATGAAGGCTGTAATTATTAAAACATAGTTCCTTCACAAAATGAGCCTCTGCTTCAGAAAATGCATCTATCTTGTCTTCTAACTGCCATGTACTTTAAGTTGCTAGTGGATTATATTATAAGCATTTAGAGTGTTTATATATATTAAATCTTGTTTCATAGCTCCAAGTGGTTTTCAGACTTAAAGGTAAAAAGTCTGAATTTTATTTGGATACATTAATGATATGAAGAAATAAGTAAATTGCATATTCTGACAAATGATAAAAATATACCATATAGTTACAGAAGATTGGGATAAACTCATTTCTATTAAACATATTAATTGCTGAATCTTACATGGACTAACAGTCAGTAAAGAAATTGACCCAAAGCAGGGTTTTAACAAAACGAGTTAAGTTATGAATGCTTGTGTTATTTCTACTAAACACTTTCAACATTGATTTAATTTTGTGTTTCATTTGGGCATCAAATTTTCTGAAATCATACAAACATGAATTCATGAAGAATTCTGAAATTAGAGATCTTTTACAGGTTATAGAGTGTTCTAAAGTTCAAATTTTCATGCTTTAGTAAAAGTTTCCGAATGAGGCAATATCTTAGATTCATAGCAACAGATGGCATATTAATTTAGAATTGTGAATTGTATCAGAATTGTTACCTTAGGAAATAGGAGTTTTGTATTCTGTATGAAAATGCCTAAAGTTGCTAGGTGAATAAGTGTTTAAACAGTGCTGTAGTTTGGATGTCGAATGTTTCCCGAAGTCTTTTGTGTTGGATGCTTGGTCCCCAGGATGCTGCCTTTGAGATGGGGGTAACTTAGAAGTTGAGGCTTAGTGGGAGGTACTTGGGTCATAGAAGGGGCACACCCTTAAAGGGGATAGTGGGATCCTAGCCTCTTCCTCTTGTTTGATTCCTGGTCATTAGCTGAAAAGTTTGCTTTGCCCGTCTCTCTCAGCGATTGCCATCCAGTAGCCACCCTGCAGGCCTAAAAGCAATGGGCATGCTTGCTGGACCACGAACTGGAACCTCCAAAACCATGAACCAAAACAAAACACTTCCTGTTCATAAGTTAATTATCTTGGATATCTCCTTTTAGTGAAAGCTGATTAAAATAAATAAAATTATATAATGTGGATTTATCATTTATTTTCTCTTCGTTGTTATTGAATTGTGACCCAAATAAATTAAAAACTTAAGTTAAAAGTCAAAATACAATCATGAACTTCAAATTAAGCTAAGTGTTGCTCCACTCCAGTGTAAAGTTCTGGGAAGTGTAAGTTCTGGTATGTAAAGTATGGTGCATGTACTTTGTGTTCTAGCATATTATAAAAATTATTTTTATGTACTTTAAGTAGTTTAGGGCAAAGAAGAAATAAAAACATTCATCCTCCCTGAAGAAAAGTCTTCAATAAAAAAATAAGAACATAAAAGTATATTTTCAATTCATATCAGTGTATGCGTGATGCCATTACATGTCTTAGTTCAGACTCTTAATGTATTTTGTAGGTAGAAATTACAGAAGTTTCTATTAAAAACGTCAAAGAATTGTCTTAGTTATTGGGCATTTCTTTATACATTACATGCTAGAGAAAATGAAAAATTTATAATTGTATTTCTAAAGTGCTATTTGCAACATCTTGACCTCAGGTAAGTCACTTATGGGCTTTAGAAATATCCTTCAAACAAATTATTAATTGCACTTATCAATAGAAAGAGAAAAAACATTGAAGTGTTATAACTTATCAATAGAAAGAGAAAAAACATTGAAGTGTTATAACTCTGGTATTCCTTTTATTTCTAGTCCAGTGAAATGGAAATACCAGGAAGCTGGAAGGAAAAGGTGAATTTTCCTTTTCCTTCTAAGAATAACAGCAGTGAGCCTAGGTTTTTTCATTACTGTGCTGTGGTTACTATAAAATAGAATAGTGTATTTGACTCATTTGGCAAATCATATTAGAAATGGAAAACTTTTAGGGGAAAAAAAGCATGTATGATGATTTCATGTTAGATGTTTGTCCATAACAATGTATTTTCTAGTTGATGATCATCATCACACTTATTACCAATCATTTGTTTAAATGACTGTTCTATGGAAGGTAGGATTCAAGGATGGGGAAAAGAAGATATAGAACTGACATTTGAGCTGAAAAGTGGTAGAAAATGTGTTTTCAGCCATGTAGAGACAAACGAACATAAAGATATTCTTTGATGTATGTAAATTATTTATTTTGCATTAGTTAAATGGAAACCCCAAATGACTTTATCTAAAAATTTTCAGGACAGTATACCATTCAAAGTGAAAAGATTAATAAGGAGAGTTTTGTTCTCTTTAATGTTACTTGTCCTCTGACTGTAGGTGTAAACTTAGAGCTCCTTTAGGATTATCTTCAGAGATTAAAGGAATATATATATATATACATTTAAATTCACCAAGTTTGCATAGGGCTTACTACTTTTTATTGGAAACATGCTCCAATGCCATGTAAGCCCTTTGTAGAGTTCTTGTGAACTCTACTTTGGTACCACTCATCAGGGTTTGCAGAACCATCAAGCATTTTAAAGTAGATGGTTTGCAGAAACATCAAGCATTTTAAAGTAGACCAAACAGTATGCTCAGTGCAGGATTCCTTAAGATTTATTCTATGGAAGGATAATTATGAGGAGTACTGATTGTGTTATAGTTTTCTAAAAAGCCCTGTGGTTAAGTGAATTTGGGAAATGCTAGGTTAAACAAAGACTTATCTTTGCAGAACTTCTTCGAACCTTTAATATGTGAATATGCATATTAAACATCCCTCTAAAGGGATGTTTGCAACATTCTAGAATTTATATTAAATTAATTTAGCCAATGAAGCCTGTGTTTGAGCAGTATCTCTAAGAATGGGGAGTTCTATGGGAGATTATTCTGGATCACACTGGCAATTAGAGTTAAGATATAAAAACACTGGATTAGACAAACTAGCGAGTCATCTTACCACTTTGAGTCCTGGGATTCTTACTTGTACGTTAGGAATAGTAAGTAATTCCTGCCTAATCAGAATACTAAATATTGCTAATTCAAGTAAAGAACTTAGCATACTATAAACATAACACAATGCCTATGATAACTGTTAATTGGTGAAACAAATGACAAATGCAGCTAGTATAATTTTTCAATAGAACAAGTCTAGAAAAGCTGAGCTGTATGTCACCAAAGACAATTATAATGTAATTGAAGAAAATTTGATCTATTTTATATTAAAATACATACTTTTCCTTAATTTATGATTCATAATTTTGATCTTGAATTGATTTACTATTTACTAAACTGGGTATTTTCACATACATTATCTCATTTGTCTTCATACAAATATTGGTGAGGTCTTACATTTGTTTTTACATTTAATTTTACAGAGGAGAAATTTATTTAAGTTTCTCAAGCTCCAACAACTAATATGTGGAGCTTATACTGAAACTGATCTGACTCCAAAGCCCATGTTATTTTCAAAATTAATATCATCCTATAGTTTAAAAAATAATATAAAAAGATAAAAATTTACACCTTTTATCCCTGTCCAAATCCTCATATTCCATCACGTTCCTCACACTTTCATTATATTGTTTTCTTCTAATTCTTTCAATATTTAATTTTCTTCTAATATTTAAGCATATTTAACTGTACATTCTTAGTTTTTTTTCTGTAAGTGAAGAGCTAGACATGACGTCAAAAGCGTTCTCTATAAATTTAGAAAACCAATAAATTTTAAAATGTGCTACAGAATGTTCTGTTATTAGAAAGACAAACTAGAGATTATAAAGTATATAAAGAACAACGTAACAAAACAATATGATTACAACATAGGGAAAAGACGACAGATATCTCACCATAAGATGACAAATAAGCTCATGAAACGATGTTCTACAATAACCTGTAGAAATATGCAAAATAAAACTACAGTGAGTTATCGTTATACACCTCCTAGAATGGCTAAAATGAAAAATTGTGAAAATATCAAATGTTGGTGAGTCTTCCATTTGCTGGTGAAAAAGTAAAATAGAGCAGCTACTCTGGAAAATACTTTGGCAGTTTCTTATAAAACTGATCATGCACTTACCATGTGATCCAGGAATTGCACTCTTGGGTGTTTATGCTAAAAAAATTAATGTTCACACAAAAGCTGTATACAAATGTTTATAGTATATTTAATTTTAATAGAAAAATACTGAAAGCAACTCAAATCTTCTTCAACCTAAATTTCTTACATTATGTGTGAATAATTCTCAGTCTCTGTTACTCTTCATTTACTTAGATAGAGGATTGTGTAACTTGTTTTCCAGATTGGGGCAATAATCCCTCCATTCCCACACTTAACAAACTCTCATACATTCATACAAGGGAATACTCACCATGAAAAGGGATAAACTATTGACACATGACAGCTACCTGGATAGACCTCAAGGACCTTACAACCTTGGCAGAAAAAATCAATGTCAAAAAATTATATGCTGCCTGATTCTATTCATATAATATTCTCAGAATAAGAAAAGTACAGAGATGGATAACAGATTAGTGGTTACCAGGGTAGAAACAGGGAGTTGGGAGAAGGCCAGTGAGAGGAGGCCAGTAGGAAAAGGAAGCAGAAATACAAAGAAGTAACACAAAGGAGTTATTTGATGATGATGGAGTGGTTTGATACCTTGATTTTAATGGTTATTACCTGAAAATATAGATGGTATAAAATTGCATAGACCTATATGCACATAAATGCCAAAAGGAATATAGGCTAAAAAGTAAATTGATACCAAGGTATTACTGATAACTTGACTACATACTTTACTTTGTAAAGTATTGTAAAATTTCCTGGTTTTGATATTATACTATATTACTTTATATTATGGTATATTTGTAATATTGTACTATATATCTATTTTTGTTGGTGCATTATGATTATACAATATAGTAGGATTTGTTGTAATGCATTCATATATGCAAATAATTTGATTAATTTCCCATTACCTCCCCTGTGCCTCCCTTTTTCCCTCCTTCTGATCCCCTTCTATACTCTACTCATCTCTCTTCATGAGTTTTTTTTTTCTTTCTTTCTAACCCCCCCCCCCCCCCCCCCCCCCGCCTTTTTTAAAACTTTTTACACTCTAGCTTCTACATAAGAGAGAAAACAGGACTCTTGACTTTCTGAGTCTGGCTTATTTCACTCAAAATAATGCTTTCCAGTTTCAGCCATTTTCCTGTAAACAACAATTTCATTCTCCTTTATGGTTGAATAAAACTCCACTGAGTAGATATACTACATTTTCTTTATTCACTCACTTGTTGATGGACACCTAAATTGGTTCCATAATTTGGCTATGAATTGTGCTACTATATATAAATGTGAGTATGCAGGTATTACTATAGTTATACTCTTGATATTGCCATTTAGGGAAGTAGGTTGAAAGCTACATACGACTCTATACTATTTTTTGCATCTTGTGAGACTGTTACAGTTATTTCAAAATAAAAAAGTTGTGTTTGTTTTAACGAGAGCATGGAAGATGATAAGGGATTATTGCCACCAGTTTGGAGACAAGTTACACTGTCCTTCAGCCAAGTGAGTAAATAGTGATATAAAGAATTTATGATCCTGGATTCAGAAAATAAGAGTCATAATCCCAATAATGTGTCCATATTTTGTGAAGAGTCAGGGTATGGAGCCAGCTCTAGATGGCAAGAACCATTAGGGTCCCATCTCCGTTAACTCCATTAGCACCTATCTTTGAGTGTGAAGAATTTTCTGGGCAGAACAACTATATGCCAAAAATTAAAGGAGCACCTAGGCAGAGACACAATCCTGAAAAGAAGGCCAAAGTGGGAAAGAAATGTGCAACTGTACCTTAGGCAGAAGGTGTTTGGGCAGAGGGTGATCTCAGCAGGAGAAATCTGAGTCAGTGAATCCCTGTTGGTCAGTGTGACATATTACTAAATCCTGTAGTTCGGGGCTCCTGAGGCAGATAAAATACACAGAATCTCAAAAGATCTGTGGGATTGGAAGAGATCCTACCTCACAGATAATATGATAATGGGCTAGAGAATGGAAACCAACAGGGGTCAAAGTAGTAAGAGAAAAATAGTGATTTTCTTTTTCGTGAGGAATTCTAAATCTTACCTCCTTTTCTTTACTATTGCTCTCTTGGACATGTTTTCAATTAAGCAGACTGAAAAGTACTGTGCTTTTTTTTTTTTTTTTTCAATAGAACGAAGATACTGATTTACTAAGAAATGTAAGGTTATACTTACATGAAATGAAACCATATATGTTGACTGAAATAAGTCTGTCTTTGGGGGAAGGGGTTTACTGAAGGGCATGTGCTTTATGGTCACTGCCTTTGCCTTTTCTTTAAAGAAGAAAGATGAGCTTTTGAAATAATTTCCATGTAATCCTCCAACAATACAATGCCAATATATTTAAGTTTGGGGGCTTAAAATTTTCCAAGCTGAGTGCAGTGGCTTACACCTGTAATTCCAGCACTTTGGGAGTCTGAGACCAGAGGATTGTGAGTTCAAAGCCAGCCTCAGCAAGGGTGAGGTGCTAAGCAACTCAGTGAGACCCTGTCTCTACATAAAACACAAAATAGGGCTGGGGATGTGGCTCAGTGGTCGAGTGCCCCTGAATTCAATCCCCAGGACCAAAAAAAAATTTTTTTTTTAACTGATCAAATAACTCTCTTATTCCCTTTTCAAGATAATGAAAATGGTGAATTACTTTTCTTTTCAGTTCCTTCCTGCACCCCAGGGTACTGGGAGTAGACGATTAGTGTTTCCAGTAATTGTGAATGTTGATGCCTAATTGTGAATGATCATGTGCATAAATGTTGTTTTGAGAGGACAAGACCAATGCCATTTTGTGATTCTGAGCCTTTGTCCTCAACCCAGCAGCCCCCCCCCACCCCCCAGATCCTGAAAAATTGCGACACACTTAATGGCACACTGCTCTGGCGCCAGTGAGTCGTTTTCCAATCTGGGCCAACCAATCAGGAAGTTAAACATTGGGCTCACCATAGCCAAACCTATCAGTCTAAAGGTCAACTGACCTCATACCATACTCACCCTTACCCAATCCTGTAGCAACAAGACCACTGTCCCCCTCGCGCTTTCCCTTACCCAATCATGTAAGGCCAAGGCATGTACTCCTTGCTTGCGATTGTAATCCATAAAAATCCCTGCATCCCTTGACTCAGGGCCGCACCTCCCTACCCGCTGCGTTGAAGAAGGTGTGCAGTCCCTGCTCGAGCTTGCAATAAGGACCCTTTTGTGATCGCATTGGAATCAGACTCCTGGTGGTCTCTGGTGGTCTGGTGAGTGTGGGCATTACAGTTTTATTCACAATCCCTTCCTTTCACCCCTTCTTTGAGAAGAGTATTTCATGTGGAGTTAACTTCGCGGCTCTTCAGTTGCCCAACTCCACGTTCTTTATGTCCCTCTTAACTCTGACTCAAAACCCTATTCTTGTTTCAGTGTTAGAAATGTCAGATCCTGAACTTACACTCTTTGCATTGAACAAATTTTAGTAATAAGCATGTCTTCAGAAAGAAGTGTGTCCAAAAACTTGCCATTCACATTAGCCTGTCTTTATTTTCTACAGAGGAGGAAGGAGGAGAGAATTTTTAAGTAGAATCAGAGGATGGGAATGCCACAACTGTAAGAGCCACTAAATGGTTAAGATAATTTGTTCTGTACCTCACAACCATCCTGATGCAGTCCTGTAATTCTCAGGCTATTTCCTCACCCTACTTGGAAATGAAATGTATAAGAAAAACTCTACCTCACACAGAGAAAATTTAGTTGTGTTATTCCTGTTACTGGGGAGTTCCCACAAAAAAATACCTATTGGGAGGGCATGTAAATGCATGCAGAGCAGCCCAAATGCCTTTGTGTTATCTAATTTTATTCCTAGAGATAAAAATCAATTTGATAAGAAAATTTTCCATTTTTCATTGACTAAATAGTACTTCAAAATCTTGGATTAATGTAGGATACTATTTAAATGTATGCTTTTCAATAAACTGGTAGGAAAAACAAAATGTAAGTCAATTTTGAATGATGGCTTTAGTGAGACATTCACTTGCTCAAATGACCTTATGATTTTTAAATTTGGAATTTATTTCTGACAGATTATTTTAGTTAGAACATAATGATATGGTATCAAACATCACAATGGCTACATTTTAACAATGACAATAGTGGGTTTTAATTAGCAGATTAAATTACATGCTAATTTAAGAGGAAGATGATTTTGAATTTAGTTTTGCATAGTGAATAAATGTCGTCTTAGTCTGTTTTTTGTTGCTGTAACAAAACACTTGAAACTGGGTAATTTACAAAGAATGGTGATTTATTTAGCTCACAGAGGCTAGGAAGTCCAAAAACATGGTGCTGGCATGTGGTGAGGACTTCTTGCTGTTTTCTGACTTGAAGGAGGGTATCACATGGTGAGACAGAGAAAATGGGCCAGAGAGAGAGAAAGCAAGAGAGAGAGAACTTTTATAACAAAGTTATTTCTGTAATAGCACATTAATCCATTTATCTATGAATAGATTAGTCCACTCATGAGGGTAGATACCTTGAGATCCAATCAACTCCTGAAGGTCCCACCTCTTGCTGCATCAACATATAAACTTGAGGTGTACACATTCAAATCACAGTAATCTGTATGTTGCAAGAAAGCAGGAAGTGATGTTTCAACACGAATGCAGCTTTGGACACATAGACTGAAAATTAGGACCAAGGTATAACCCAAGCTTTTCAGTTGTACTGCGGTGTGCTTGCTGGCGTACCATGACCTTCCCTGCCTTGTGTTGTAAACTTCCAATAAGAATCTTGTCAACACTTCTTCTTTATCTTAGTGGATTGCTATCAAAGTTAGTTTTAAAATAAATACAAGCTCTTTGAACATCTGGCACAAGTGGGAATTATTCTTCATGTTATGTTTGAAAACAAGCCATTCTTATGAAAAGAATGGACCGTGCACAGGGCATAGGGAATAACTCATTGTCTCCCTCATACATTGATGACAGACATTAGGTTCCTCTGATTTCTTTATGGAAAGCATAGCCCAGGCCTGAAATCTCCCAACACAGGAAGCCCTCAGGATGTAGCCAGTATTATAAATTGCTCTCAGAAGAACAAAAACTGCTTCCTGTCTCAATAACAGAGATCTGGAAATATTAGAGAAATATGCTTAAGAGTCATGCCTTAAGGAAATATACTAGAACCCAAGAAAGACTAATGCTATTGGTTTGGGTAGAGAGGACTGCAGTGGTTTTTTTGTGTGTTCATTAAGGTAAGAGCACCGATTATATTGCTTAAGAAGAGGATATTCTGACACTAAAGTGATATATTATATAAAACATGAGGTCTTCCTATGAAGAACCAGTTTCCTCCCCAGTGACTTTATATTAGTTCCTGTAAAATGTCGAGTGGCAGCTTTTAGCAACATTAACTATTTAAGCATTGTAACCTCACAATTCATGGTGGCTGCCATGGTTTTTGCAGAAAACCTTGATAGATAATGCTGGAAACTCAAGAGCCCAAGTAATTCAGATAGTAGATCTTCTACTCTGGGCATGGAGCAAAGACTTCTCAATTCTCACTGAAACTTCATTCACAATTGGTCCTGGTGTCTTGTCTGCTCACCTAAAGAAAGGAATGTGGAAGCTTCCATTTAACTTTTCCTGAGCCACACTATGGGGAGAAGGGAGGTGACTCAGACATAACATTGCCTGCTACCGTTTCTTACCATTGTGGACACTTGTAAACACTCTGACTAATGGGATAGAATCCTAGGCATCTAGGATTTCTAGCACCCTAGAAATAGCATCGGATTCTTAGGCTAACTAATGCCAGGTGAGGTGAAGATCTAAAGCTGTGGCATTGTCACCATGCAAAACTAAGACATACGGGAAATGTTTAAATGTCGTGTTCTTGTGACTGTGGATTATAATCCATGTCAGCAAGACCCTTATTTACCACATGAGAGTGTTCATGTTTGGACTTCAAACTGGAACTCTTCCTGGGTTTTGCTTATACTTAGTTTTTCATTTCTTACAATAGTTTTGGAATCTGTGGTTGAGATAAGGATAGTAACATTGATTTTTTAGTATTGATTTTGCTTTTGAATTGCCTCAAGAAATATCAGAAGTTTTTAAAATTTAATAGTCAGTCATAGAGCAGAATAGATTCTATCAGACTATCACTACTTTCCCATTGGATCTTGCATCTTGCATCTTGCTTGCATGTATGCACACTAAATATTCTCTGCTAAATTTTTAGCTACCTAGGGCATATCAACTTATCTGCCACTCTAGCATAGTGAACAGAAGCCTGCGGTTCCTTTGGATCCAGGAAAAGCTGTGATTCTTTGCAAATATTTATAATATCACATTTTCTGCCTCTCTTCTCCTCAAGGGCAACTGAGGAAATGATCCCTCTGAGGCTTTGGCATGAGTCAGTCAGCATCAGGCTGCTACTGTGGGCTTTCAGCAGGCACTGGGCCCCTTCCCCTTCCCTATCTAGGAATCATCACTTTTATGCATTCCTACTTCTGTCCTAAATTTGTTTTTTAAAGGAGGGGTGTGTGTGTGTGTGTGTGTGTGTGTGTGTGTAGGGAGACAGGGCTAGAAGAATAGGTGATTTACGTGTTTCAAATTCCCTTCCATTTTGTAGGAGGATCACATACTATTTCCAAGACAGAGACATCCTGTAAGAAAGATTTCATTAGAGAGTTTGAAATGACAGGAATGGTTTAAATTAGCACTGGGGAGGGAATGCTGCCTCTAGGTAACATACAACTAAAATGATTCCAAATGTTTTATCTGATGCCAGCTGTGCAGCCTTCTGGATAACTCATTTCACATCATACACTTCAGAGCAGATGCTGCAGATGTCTCGCTCTGCCGCAGAGGTCCTTAATGGAAAACAAGCAGCCATGGTAGTGCTGCCCCCCGAAAAGGAGCTGCCCCCTCCACACCATCCAGACAGCATTTCCTGCACTATCACCTCATCCCATCAGCTCAGTGACGGGGTTCAGTGTGACGCAGACCAATAAACTCTGCCCATAGGGACTGAGTTTCCCTGGGCAGGCGAGCCACTCACTCCTAGTTATTTTCCTTGGTGAATCATCTTTTGTGCCCTTACGTTGTTGTGTGACTCATTTCAGGCTATTTTCTGCCCAGTCTCAGCCTGGTGGCTCATTTCTGGAGAGGGCTCTACCTCGTCTGTTAAATGTCATGGTTCACAGCACTGCACTTCATAAGAACCCCCTGCTCAAATCACTGGAGATTAGTGTAGTTAAACAATAAGAAGATGACAAAGAAATTGCTTTTGTGTGGGTGAAACTACCCAGGCCTCTGAGAGGCTTATTTTAAGAACATAATTTGCATATTGCTTTTTGGTGATGACAATGTTGGCCTTCATAATTTTGTTCCTTTTGCTTTTGTCAGGAGACATATGTGTATCAAATGCAGAATGTGAAACCAATATTTGCTTAAAGAAGTTTTCAGAACAGACATGATTAGTGGTTGTTCCCATTTTCTGATGGCCTCCCTTCCCCTCCCCTCTTCTGTTTTCCTTTTCTCTATGTATATGTTGGAGAGAAAAAAAATTATTTTTCCTTGCATGCCCTTTATAATTTATGAAAAAATTGTTTTTCCAGAAGAAGTATTACTAGTTAAATCAGAAAAATGAGTTTTTCCAGTATACCTAGAATTGATAAAATTTACCTTCTCTGGAGATTTGAGGATATTTTTTAGTCTCTTAGGTACTAATGAAGCTAGTAGCAATTATGGTTTCAACTGAAGGGCCAGGAAGAGCTGCAGAACTGTCTGCTTCAAGTGTGCACAGTAAAAGTGGCCATACCATGGCTGTGATTCTGATGGCTGGGCTGGCTGTGGTCCTCAGCCAAATGTTGAATTTTCTGAGTAGAACAAAGGAAATATTTTCCCAATTGTTTGATTTAATCATGTTTGTCTTTCAGGGAAAATTTTAGGTTTTTACAAGAGTAAGAATAAGCTTTTCCTAGATTAGGAAGCAAGTTGGGAAATATTTTTCTGGGTCAGGATAAAAAAGTACATTACCCAGAGATAATCTCAGGATCTTGCTCAAGGCAAAAATACCTCGAAAGTTTAGGTTTGGTCCGGAGAAAATGTGACAGGAAACACTTGCATACCCCTGCTAGATAGTTACCTAATGAACAGAAAGGTCCAATGGGGTCCATGCAACAGTCCTGACCAGCCATCATCAGCTGAGAGACGTGCAGCCCCTCCCACAGCTGCAGCACAGAGACCATAGGGCATGGCATGCTCTTGCTGTGTGTTTTAAATTAGCTTAGTCAAGCTATAAATATTTTTAGTAATTTCTAAAAAATGAGACGTTTCTATCTAAACCAGAAGACTGGGTTGTGCAATACAAATTAACGTCTTATGGAGGTGAGGTCTGGAGAACAGAATTGGGAGAGTGTTTCTGACTCTGGATGGCCCAGTAGACTTAGTTATAATTGTTCATATTTTCTCTGAGGATTTCTCAGTTACCTCAGGCATGAAATTCAAATTCCTGCCCGTGGACTTCCATTGAATGACTTTCTCAGATAAGTCTCAATATTTACCTTCTCTCAAGCTGCTTCTTATTGATTTTGCCTCAACTTAAGGCACTTTTCTAACCAGTGTAATTTTTATCTTCCTTTAGGTCCTTCTCTGTGTTTCTCTCCCTCTTATTGATACCAATGGAAACCCTTTTGTCCCAAGAACCTTTTCTGAAGAAATTGGAAGAATTTCTAATCGCTTACCCTTACCTCCTCTCTTTTCATTCCATAAGCAATATTAATCATATATACAGTGTACCCTTGGCATTCACTGGAGATCCATTCAGAGGGTCTTCAGAACAGGAAACTGCTCCAAACACCATAGGGTATTAGAATGGTTATCATGTTCCAGTGGGTAGAAATGAAATGTCATATACGTAACCCTTCTTCTTCTCTTTCTACTTCTACTACCACAGAGTATGAAAGAGATAAACCATGATGAAGGAAATCCTAGGCAAAGCTGGATTTCTTGAAGTGAAAAATCTGAGCTAGAAGGATGGGGATGAACAGGATGATGCCAAAATAGTTTCAGATTTGGAACTAGCTTTGAAGGCTTAATTGAAGTTCTGCTTAACCAGATCTCTGTTAGGTCCTTGGCAACAATTAACTATTGTCACCCCTCATTTATATGGTCCAGGTAAATGTCATGAGGCAGATATGACCTAATAATTATTGTAGTTTGTGAACAATAATGATGGTACTAGAATGTGTTGGAAGGATACGAAAAGCAAAGACTTACCAGAAATGTTTTAAATCTTGTCCCTCCCAAGATCATCTTTGGGGTTGCACCATGTGCTAAGATGTGTATGCCCAATAGCAGATACACAATCATAATCTTTGATCCTAATGATTACAGGGGGCATGGGGCAATGGGAACTGGAATGAAAAAGTGAATTGGATTTGAGAATTCAACAGAGCAGTGGAAAGCTAACATTGCCAGAAGGGTTACGTATACAACAACAGAGCAGTGAAGTGGAGAAAGCCTGAACTGATTGGAGGAAAAGGCTTGTAGGAAGGAAAAGGCCTGGTCTGGGATGGTATTGAGGCTTTCCCTTGGGAGACTTTACGTGAATGGTGGTGTCATTCCACTGATAAGAGGGATATGTAAGCCCAGTAGCAGTGCTGGAACCTCTGAGGTCTGCATTCACTACAACTACTAAAGATACTGCAAAGCTAACATTGCCAAAATCAGAACTCTTAATTTCTATTCCCCAACCCCACCCTCATTTCTTGACTATTTTGCTGTTTTTTAATTGGTGGCATCCACTCAAAGAAACTCAGTTACTCAAAGGAAAAAAAAAAGCCTCCGGGTAATTCTTAGTTCTTTTATTATTCCTCCAACCATAGTGTATGTCAATGTATTTTGGAAATATATCTCAAAGACATCCCTTTATATCTCCCCTGCTACCTCTTTTTCAACCTCAATACAAGTTTAAGCCAATGAGTGTTTTCAATGGCATGATTTTCTCTCCTCTCTCCAAAACAAAAATAGGAAATTACCATCACTACCTCTTGGGTGTTGGGGCTCCAGGCACATCACAATGTCTAGTAGCCTCTTCTTTTCCAGCCCCGCACCCTTGAACAATACTAGATATGTGAGATCTCTTCTTGACAGAGATGAAATAAGATTCAAGAAGTGCAACTTTGGGTAGGACAGTTTTTCCCCATCTATTGTGGTAGGGTTCATGAGGTTATATTTGTAAGTGTTTGAGCTTCTGGCAGTGGGGGCAGGAGTGCCCTCCTTTTCTCTCCTTCATTCTCTTCTTTCTCATTTCCCTTTAGCCCATATATTCCTAGGGAGTCCCTCTTCTACCATTTGCAAGAGAACCTCAGAGCACACATTCTGTGGCATGTCCTTTTTCCAGAGCAGGATATCCATCTGGGAATGGATATCCTGCTCTTTCTCAATCTCAGGGGAATTCAGGTTAAAGACAATAGATTGGACCATAATCAAATTTTGTTACAATTTCATTGATTTCAAACTATGTAATTTTAAGAACTCTCTTGATAAGATCTCAAAACACATTTAATCTATTTAATTAGAATTTCATCTCTAGTAGACTTGAATATTATTTTAAGAGCAACCTAAGGTGAAGCAAATCAAAGTGGTAGTTATGCTATTAACTTTTCACAAAGTAAATTAACAATTGATAATTTTTAAATAACATGACTACACAACTACCTCATTTCTGAGAAACCCAAGAAGTCCTAAATATATTTTTCAAAAAGTTAAACATATAAAGTATAAAAATGATTGCTGTAGCTTTATAAAATTTACCTAGCTTCCACAAATATTTCCAGGATTTGATATTTATTCCTTGCTAATTCCATTAATACCTGCATACTTCCATTCTTTCTAAGTTCAAAATGATTTGAACACAATTTTTCTTTCTTTAGTTGTGGCTGAATTTAATAACTATATGACTTTTGATGTGTACTTTTTGAGAAAAATCATATTAAAAATCTATTCATCACTCTATGGTCAATTATCTTTCTGTATCACCATTAATCTTTATATTCAAAATGATTCTGAAATTCTTTTTAGGATCCAAGAAAAGAGAGAAAATAATCTACATGATAGAAACACCTAGGAAGTTATAGCAGAAGCAGATATAGAAATAAATAGCTTTAGTACACATTTGGGAGAGGCAATTAATGGAACACATTGATGGATTAGATGAAGGGGTAAGGAAAAGCAAAAAGTCAATGATCATCTCTCAGTTCTGGTCTTTAGCAAGGTGACAACGATGACAACTACTTATAAGGGAATATTGGAAGAGAAATCAGATTTAGTGGGGCAGATGGGGATTAAAGAGTTCTTGTTTTGTCATGTCCCATGGAGGTATCAAATACATAATTTTGGAAGCTCCATGTGGGGAAAGTGGTTACTTCCCATGTGTGCTCCTTTCTTTTCCATTGCCATTGTGTTGTGCCCATATTATTTGGAAGGAATTGACTCCTTCCAATCAATTCTAGTCTCATTTGGAGACTAGAATTGATGTTGTTTTATCTTAATCAGGATAATTCTTCCTGTCTCATTGAGTAATCACTGGTTCAGTAAACCTAGATGTAAGCCACTCTGCACATGGCACTGCCTTATCCAAAGGAATTAGATAAAGAGTAAGTCTGTGAAAAATTTGGGCACATGAAACATTCAGAGCAATGAGAAAGCTACCAGAAATCAATATTCTTTCTCATTTTCAATGGCATGATTTGTGGTTGTGAAGTATGGGACTGCTGCTGTCACTTTGTCAACAAGGCGACGCTGGCTTGAGGATGAAACTAACATGAAAGGTAGGACAGAGAGGTAGAGACAAACTGACTTCCTGATGACATCCTTGAGCCTCAAGAACCACCTTGTCTCTGGACTTTTCGGTTGTGTAGGCCAATAACTTTCCTTAAATATTTAAGACAGAGTTTGATTTTTTTATTTATTTGCAGTATGAAAGTCCTAACTGATAACTCCTATCTGAGTCACTAGCACGTAAACAGTGTTAAATCACAATACTAGATGAAATAATCCACAGAGAAAGTGTAGAGAAGGAAGATTGAATTCTGAGCCACTGTAACCTTAGAAATTTGGCTAAGGGAAGAGGAATATGCAAAGAGAGAGAGAAGAAACTGGAAGAAACCATAAACTCCCACAGAGAAAATTCTTCAAGAAGAAAAGAGTAGTCACCTCTTTGAGATTTATTGGGAGTTTGGGTAACATGAGGGCAGACACGATCCTTGGAAATGCAACATACAGATTGTTAATGTGACTGCAAGAGCAGTCAGCAGAGAGTAGGATGAAAGACTGATAGGAGATGCTGACAGAGGTTAGGCAGTGAGGGTAAAAGAGGGTTAGGCAGTGAAGACTGTTAGTGGATACAAATTTTGAGAAATTTTTCCATAAGGAGAAGAGCAGTAAGCCAGGTATAGAGGCCGATGTGAGATTTAGAGGAGTTTGCATCCCTTGCTATTGCTATTTGTTTTTTGAGAAAGGATGACATGACCATGACCATGTGCTGATGGAACGATCCATGGGAGGACAGAGGAAAAAAAAAATTGCAGAAGTGATGTCCTTGTCAAGGCAAAAGGAGAAAAGGAGATATTTCATAGGCACAGAGGCACTTTCCTTATCATAGAAGGGAAAAGAGAACATGGGTATGGATAAAAGTAGATTTGTGGATTTGTGATAAGAAGTTGGAACAATTTGTTTTATTTTCTTGGTCAAGGATGAATGAGCTTTATCAGCTAAGATGTAGAGAAAGAATGTGATTAAAACATTAGTCCTTTAAACCATACTCTTCTATAGGCAGAAATTTTATTAGGCTCTTGGAAAATCATCTTATGTTCTTGGAGTTCTGAAACTCTTTACAGTAAATTTCTTGTCTAGAAAAGTCTAGAGTGCTCTTTATTATTTTATAAAAAAACGTTTGCTGGGCATAAATGCAGGTAAAGGCATGTTGGAGGGTGGCTGTTTCTTTTGCTATCGGTTTTCTCTTAAAGCTGGTTTTAGTGAGAAGGAGATTTAAATTTTTTCCACCTAAAATATTCATAAGCTAATGACATATTCATTATTTTTATTCCAACATGCATCATCTATTTGCTACAACTAAGTTAGCTCACATCTGTGCTCCTCATTGACATAGCCCCCACCGTTTCTTTTTTCATTAAATTTCCTCCAGTTCTTTGGAAAAACTTTGTTGAAGTTGGAAAAATAAGCCAGGTGCTGTGGCGCACGCCTGTAATCCCAGTGGCTCTGGAAGCTGAGACAGCAGGAGTGTGAGTTCAAAGCCAACCTCAGCAAAAAGCAAGTTACTAAGCAACTCAGTGAAACCCTGTCTCTAAAGAAAATACAAAATAGGGCTAGAGATGTGACTCAGTGGTTGAGTGCCCCTGAGTTCAATCCCTGGTGACTGCCCTGATTACATAGTGTATACATGTATTGAAATATCACATTTGTTCCATTAATCAGTACAAATTATTATTATTATTATTATTATTATTATTATTATTATTATTATTTGTAGTGCTAGGGATTGAACCCAGGGTGTTTTACCACTGATCCACACTCCCCACCCTTTTAATTTTTTATTTAGAGACAGTGTCCTGATAAGTTGCTGAATCTAGCCTAGAATTTGCAATTCTCCCATCTCAGCCTCCTAAGTCACTAGGATTTACAGTCATGTGCCACCTTGCTTGGCTGATATGTACATTTTTTAATGCATCAGTTAAAATGAATTTTAAAAGCCAACAAACAATAAATGAGGTACAGCTTTGAAGGGATTTTTGCAGATGCAATTGAAGTCCCAAATCAGAAGACTTTTAATTAGGGAAATTATTCAGATGGGTCTGACCTGATTACTTAGGCCTTGTAAAAGCAGAGAGAGTTTTTCTTTTGATTTCAGAAGAGTATGTAAGAAATTTGAAACATGAGAAGCATTCAACACATTCTTATTGACTTGAAGATGAAATTGGACATATGGCAGGGAATGTGATTGGACTCTTGGAGCTCAGAGCAGCTCTGATGGCTAGGAGGAAATGTGGGTCTGAGTCCTACAACCCTCAGAAGTGAGCTCTGCCAGTATGAATGGGTTTAATAAGCAGTTTTCTCCCCAGTGTCTCTAGACAAGAACTCAGCCTGGCTAACACCTTGATACTACTCTGCAGAGAACCAAGCGACCATGCTGGCCCTATCAAACTGGATCTGTACAACTGTAAACCATAGAAATAGAGAACATTCAGGATCTATACTACTGTGAGCTAATAAATGATATTTTAAGCTGCTAATTTGTGTTAATTGGTCATACAGCAATAGAAAATGAATATAGGAATCAAACATTTCTCTCTCTCTTTTGTCCTGGCTGGAGTTTCTATTTCCAGTTTGGAGAAGGAAGAGGGAAATCTGTACATCCTTTGTTTCTCCAAGGCATTCTATTTATACTTCTTTATTTCATCTCCTTCAAAGCCCTTGTATGATGTCTTTAAGGTTTAGACTTTTAGAAAGCAAAATTCACAGAACCTTACAAACCACTTCTGACACAAGCTTTCCCTTCTTCCATCTTCCAAAATACACAGTGCCCTTCGAGAATAAGATCAGAGCCTACTATTTGTTTGAAAGTAGGGAAAGGAAAGGAAGGGAAAGTGTTTTGCAAAGTAGTATCTTCACATATTGTTCCATCCTGACAGCTTCAACCCACTTCTGTGTGGATTGAGGCATGGCAAAGAAATGTTTTCCAGGAGGGACATCAGAGGTGACCCCTCATTGCGAGACAGCCTGGCTTTATTGCACAACCATGCAGGCCCACCTCTTACTACAGGGGTTAAGTGGCACAGGATGAAAGACCATCTCTGCCGAAAGCCATACCCTGGGCTCTGGCCAGTGGGGTGACACTTCAAGGGGCAAAGCTCTGAGGTGGCAGCATGAGGTAACAAAGGGAATTGCAGAAACAGACACTCTCAAAGGGAGAATCATTTGGTGAAATTTCCTGGTATCAGAATCTCAACACTTGTGGACCCAATCCCAATTGGTAATTTCACAAATACTCAGCTCTCTCAGGTCCCAAGAAGTTCCTGGAAAATAAGTGGGGAGGGATAGTGCTTCTGATAATTATAGGTGAAACAATTCACATCTTTCTTTCTTCAAAAGGAGAAGCAAATAGAATTAGCAGTTTCCATGTATTCAGTGCCTATATTTTGCCAGGGAATACACAATACATTATATAGGTCATCCCTCACAAACCTCCTAAGTGGTGGAATCAGAGTCAATCACAAAAAAAGGATTGGGGGCGGGTTGACATGGCTCAGCCCAGCAGAGCTTGTCTCTCACTGCTCCTGATCTCCACTGTGGAGAGCAGACTTCTTGCAATGAGATCTCGCAGTGAAGTTGTCTGAGGGTAGGAGATGGGCAGGAACACCACATTGCTCAGGGACAGTATAAATAGGCATGTGGGTAACTCTGTTTAAACTGATTGGCAAAGAATTCAAATTGGATGGGAAGTGGTGATTATTTTGAGTGTCTGCAGGATAACTGGCCATACTCCCAATGTACTTGAAAATGTGGTTTTATTTGCTTGCACTCAGTATGGCTGTCTGAGGGGCTTCATCGGCTCACCACTGTTTTAGGTTTTATTGCATGTGAATGGGAAGAATCATTCACACCTCTCTACCCCAAAATTATTTCATTCAAACTGTTTCTATCATATTTATCACATTGTATTAAAGTATGTTGTTACCAAACATTTGGCCCCCACCATTAATATTTATTCTTCTTTCTCAAGATGATAGTAAACCTAGTATATTATATATTAGTGAGCCTTTAATAATTAGGAGGAAAAATCAAGAAATTTTTGCATTGTCCTAGCCATAGAGACATAAGGATGTAGCCTCTAGAATATTCTTAAAAATTTGTCAGGGTCTAGTCTTCTCCAAAATCAGAAACTTTTCTGACCTCTTCTCTGGTGCTTGAGCCAAGGGGTAAATGCCAATATGATATCTGAGACAAGATATCCTAATTAAGGTGGAGAAGGTCAAGGAAATAGATATCAGAACAGGGTCTGAGGTAATACCTGAGGCTCAAGTGTGAATTGCAGGTCTGAACTGCAGATGAGTGACGTTCATTTTAAGTAAAAATTTAAAAAGTCTAAAAAGTTCAATTTTTAAGTAAAAACAATAACAAAAATTTTTGAGCTAATATTCTCCTTCTGCTTCCAAGGAAGTCCCTGCTGAAATAATTACACAGGAAGTACTTGCCCTTGAAACCTCAGTTTCACTATCTGACTCTCCTTCTGATCTGATCTTTCTACTCCTCTGCCTATGTTCTCCTCCTGCTTTCCCTAAACTGTTCCTGTGAAACCCCGGGTGCTGCTGCCCATCTGTGGGATTTATGTTTATAAGTCTTGCATTGGTAGAGTTTCACCTACTTCTTTGCTGGAGGCTTCCCCTTGGCCAATCCCCAAGCGACAGATACTGTGTGCCTTGTAGAAACCAAGACCTTCGGCATCTCCTGAACCAGCTTTCACTGGGAGGAGTCTTCCTGTTGCTTAGTGGGATTGGAGTTGGTAGGTGGGGGAAGCTCTTGCCACTGAACTAGGGAAAGAGATAGGGTTGATATTTCTGGCATACCCTGTTTGGGACATCTGATGTGTTTTCTCAGGAGCATGGTTAGGCTTTTGTGCTACTATAAACTATTGTGACTAGTGATAAACATGGTGGGCTGTGGTGGCCTGGTGGACATCTTTCTATTGGAAAATGTATCCTGAGTTCCCAAGGATGTCTTAACAATGAACTCCAATCTGAAACTGGAAACTGTCTGTTTCTCAAGTTTATCCCAAGGAGCTGATTGTTTTTCTGTGTCTTGATTGTGAGCTAAGTTCTGGTTTCATGATCAGTATAAATCAGAGTCAAATTGCAGGCTGTTGGAAACGAGTAATACCAAGAAAAGATTTTCCTGAAAATACGCTTCCCAAAAGCAACAAAGCTAGACTCCTTATTCTCAACAGAAACTCAGATGATTCTGACCTTGGATTTGATTCTTATTTCGAATGTTCTGGAAGAAGGAAGTAAGAGCATGTTGTGGGGCAGCCCAATTGCATTGGCTGTGCACTGCATCCAGGTTTCAGCAAAGTTATTTCCTCCTCTGATATCGTATTCTTTGAAAGATATTATGATTAGAACACATGTCCAATGTAGCCTGAGTGGCAAAGATTTTTAAAATATGTCTGCATTGAAGCATACGTCCTTATTCTTCTTGCCTGATGCTAAATGAAAGAGATAAAATCATTTTCTTAAATTGACTCAACCCTGGCAAACTTGAAGATGCTGAATGAGTTCTGAGGAATGGTTAAACTCAGTTCAGATTTTCTTATATCTTCCTTCCTATTCTTACCATTATCACCCCCCTTGACTTGTCATTGAATGAATAGCAATAATACTTCTTCTTTCTTTTTTTCTTTTCTGGCTCTTTGGTTTCCTTCAGCTTGCTGACATTGAAATCGGCCTGAGTGATTCTACTGCTTGCAGCATGCTGAAGGAGATGAGCTCTGAATTTAGAAGGACTGAGCAGGAGTAGTACTGTACTATTGTTTTATTAACAAGGCAGTGCTGTTTCTCTTGTACCCTTGAAAGGTAAGGTGAGCTTTTCATCATCTGAGATGAGAAAATTCATGAACAGCAATGTTCTTCTCTTTCCTTTTTGCACCATAGTTCTTACTTAAATCTCATCTTGGAGGAGTGAACCTAGAACATAGAGGAAATAGAAAGCAAAACAAACAAGCTGAAAGAAAATGACTCCCAAGGCTGAGTTGTGCTTTCAGCTAAATTCAGCTCTAATACATACCCTCCTACTGGGAAAATGGAGGTGGTGGACACAAAAACTGTTCAGGGAAAATCAGATGTTGAAATTCTAAGCTTCTATTAAAAGGCAGGCCTGTCTTTATTTTCATTTTGCTCCAGAGACCTTTCACAACATCTCTCATTGCAAAATTGGCCCTGAGTAATAGCCAAAAGTTACCACAGTGGGTAATTAATATTTATCATGTTAAGTTTTTAAGAACCATTAATCATCTTTAATCACGTAAGCATATTAAGAATCCTAACAAATTCGTGAGGAACCATTTCTTTGGATGATTTATAAAACCACAGAGACCATCAAATCTCAGCAAATCATTCCATGCAGTGAAAATAATTTAAAATGAATGTAAATCTAAACAAAGTTGGTGTCTGTGCTTAAAGTGGAATATTAATTTAAGTTCTTTGATGATACTTGTTAAATCATGGAAAAATATCTTTTATTATTAACATCTTTTATTAATATTGTTAATATTAATAAGATTATTAGTATCTTTTATTAGATTTTTATTATTAACAATAAAGGAATTTTACTTAAATATTTATGATTCTGAAAGGCTAACCAAGTCTCAATAATATTATAATCTGTAATATTGAAGTGAGGTTATTGCCTGTGGATGTAAAATTTGTTTTGATTTGTAATTGGTCACTTACAAAGTAGGACAGTGACTAAATTTAAAGAAATGGTATTTGAATCAAGTACAAACACAAGATTCAATGGATTGTATGGTAGAAAATTTGAACTTGTACTTTTTCTAATTTGTAAGCCTTAATGATTAAAACCAAAACAAAATCTTGCTATTGAACTTCACTTGAATGACACCCCTGTCTTCCCTCTGCATCCCACTGTAATACTTTCCTTACAGGAATGTTCCCTGATGGATAAATATATTTTTTCTTCCTGAGAGTAAAGTTCTTATCTATTTGTTTATTTTTTATTGGAGCTTTATAGTTATACATAGTAGTTGAGTTCATTTCAACAAACTCACACATGCATGGACTTCTACTTTGGTTCATGATTCCCCTTTTCCCTCCCATCCTCCCTTCCTCAATTTTCCTTTCTCTACTCTACTATCCTTCCTTTCACCCATATATTTATTTAAATTTGATTGGTTCTTTTTACTTATACATAAAGGTGAAATTCCCCATATTTATATATTCACATAACCTGATTTTTAAAGAATTCATTCTGCATTGCTTCCCCTTTTCCTGTCCCTCCACTCTGCCTCTTGATCTCCTTTTACATTACTGATCTTTCTTATATCTTTTTGATATCCTACCTTTCCTTCCTCCTTTCCTTTATTTTACTCACACTTCAACATATGAGAGAAAACATTCAAGCTTTGAGTTTCTAAGTCTGGCTTATTTCATTTAGCATGATGTCTTCCATTTCTATCCATTTTCTGACAAATGCAATAATTTCATTTTTCCTTATAGCTGAGTAGAACTCCATTATGTGTGTGTATGTGTGTGTGTGTGTGTATACTACAATTTCTTATTTCTTAATCCATTCATCTATTAATGGGCAACTGGGTTGATTCCATAATTTAGTTATTGTGAATTGTGCTGCTATAAACATTGAAGTGGCTGTATCATTATAGTATGCTCAATTTACTTCTTTTGGGAAAACACCAAGGAATGAGATGGCTGGGTCATATGATGGTTCCATTACTAGTCTTTTAGAGGAATCTCCATACTGCTTTCTAGAGTGGTTGTACTAGTCTGCAGTCCAAAACCACAAATGACCCCCCTCCCAAAACAAGTAAAACCCCCCCACAAATGACCAATAAATATATAAAAGAAGTTCAACATCTCTAGCAATCAGGGAAATTCAAATCATAAGATTTCATCTTACTCCAGTCAAAATGGCAATTATCAGCCAGGTGCCGTGGCTCATGCTTGTAATCCCAGCATTTTTGGAGGCTGAGAGAAGAGAACGGCCAGTTCAAAGCCAGCCTCAGCAACAGCGAGGCGCTAAACATCTGAGACCCCAAAACACTACATAAAACACAAAATAGGGGTGGGGATGTGGCTCAGTGGTCCAGTGCCTCTGATTTCAATCCCTGGTAACAAAAAAAAAAGGCAATTATCAAGAATACAAACAATAATAAATGCTGGCGAGGAAGCAGAGGAAAATGTACACTTGTGCATTGTTGGTGAGACTGACAGTAAAGTTCTTTTTCATGTTGAATTTCTGTTAAATCACACAGCAGCACCCCAGCTTCTCTGGAGAATATTTCTCTGCTTGTTGTGTTTGCTCTTTAGGCTTGAATTGAAAGGGTAACCAGATAATTGTGAACATTCCTTTAAAATGTCATTTGTATAAGACACGGCCTATTATTAAACTGCTGAGTTGTTTTTGCCTATCTCCTGGCCAACCTCAAGGTCATGTCTAATTAAAGAGATCTTTTTCCTGTCTGGGCAGGGATTCAAAAGAAGATTCCTTCTGTAGATGGGACTCCTTTACTCTTAATACCTGGTCAAGGTCAGGAGTAAACTTCTCCATTCCAGGTGCAGAATAAATTATTGGAGAGAAAACAATGAAAGTCTCAGTTCATGCCCTGAAGGAAATCATCTGGTGAAGAAAACAAAAAGAAGCAGTTACAATGTGAGAAGGTTATGGAAGACCATGGACACAGAGATGGATGTGTTTGTGTGGTATGTTGGGAGTAGTGTGAGATGTTTTTCTGGAAGGAGTGGTATTTTAAAGTGAGTCTTGAAGATTTCTAAGAGTAAACTAAATAGTAATGGTATTCCAGGAACAGCACTGACATTACATAGAGATGGGGAGATGGCTGCACACTTGGGGAACTGCTGGTGAGTTGCCTGGATTTTGGAGAAAAGGGAGAAATAAGTGAAAGGACTCTGGGGAGGAGAACAGGAACAATCCTGAGCTCTGCCACAGTGCTTTGGTTTGGTACTGAGAACTACGACAAATCATTGAAGTATTTTAGGAGTGTGTCATAATTGGATATTTAAATGTCTAAAAGATATTGTATGCAACAGCAACAATAAAAGACTAGAGAAGGATAAACAAAAGCAAGAAGACTAACAGAAGCAAGAAATGAACTAAGGCAGTGATGATGGTTGTAGATCAAATACTATCCACAACAACAAAATTTAGGAGTGAATTTAGGAGAACAACTCCCGAGTTTCTGGGTTGTGACTTTAGATGGATGGTGATGTGATTCATTATGAAAGAATACAGGATAAGGGACTTTGAATTACATTTTTGGCATTCTTAGTTTGAGGTTTATGAAATATTCAGATGAGGAATTGAACTTAAAAGGGAAATTAGCTAGATTTATAGGTTTGGGAATCAGCAGTACTTAAATGTTATATTGACCGTAGGGCCTATCTGTGGTGTTTAGAAGTCTGTGTAATAGGCTGGAAGAGACCTCATTAGATTATTTTTTATATATTATGTGGTGTTTTCTAGATATTTATTTTTATATATATATTTAAATTTATTTATATTTTTAAACTTTTTTATTTTTAACATCTCATAGTTATCACAATTCTGAAAGATGGTAAAGGCACCACTAGTCTTATTTCATGGCGTAGAAACTGAGGTCCAATTTCAATGACTTTTCTGAGGTCATACAGCTAGTAGAGTTATGCTGGTCTTCTGACTTCAAACCCAGGGCTCATTCCTATATACCATGGGACCTCTTATATTACAGTGAACAATTGTATAACTAACCACATCCTCCTTCTTGTAGCAGGCAGATGTAGATCCTTGAAGAGTTTTAAAGCCCAAAGGTACAATGACCACATGAAGATTATACCACAGCACTCTTAGCATGCATAACACGATGATAGACTTTCTTATTTTATTGCTAAATGCATTCTGCATGCATGCTTGTCATTTGGAATACACTACAAAAAATGTGTGGTTACATAAAGAACTCCAGTTTATAGAGGCCATGGCTAATGCCTTTCTTTCAGTATGTGGAAAACAGATCCCTGGATGGGTACAACTTTGAGATAAAGTTATGCTCTGTTTGGCACATGCCTGTCGAGCAGCTTTGCTGGTGTAATTGTAGCCTATGCCAGGAATATGGCAAAAGCATATGGGTATATAATGAGTTCCCTATTCCACATCTTAGGTGAAGAAACTGATTGTAGAGAACACTTGTGAACCTTTAATTTCCTTCACCCTACCTATGGATGAGAGGCCTGGGACCCTCTGTGGAAGCCCTCAGGAACTTTCTTCAGGGTCACTCTCCCACTCCCTCTGAGCTCAGCTGGTGTGATATCCTTAGGCCCTGCCTCCCTCCATGCCTGGCCTTCCTGGAGAGGCACTTTGGGCTGTATGTCATGGATTAGCCTTTCAGATCACTTTTATTTATTTATTTTTCAGATCCTATCACTGGCAGATCATGCCTCATCTTCACTTGCTTCCTGAATTCCTGGAAACCCTGCCTGGCCAGCAACTGTGATATCAGCAATAATAGAGAGGCAAGGAAAGTCAAATGAACTCAAAACCGGACTGGCCCTCAGGGTCTTTGACACAAGTTTTGTTTTCCTAATTTCAGGTATGCAGTCAGATCACTAAATATTATTAATTTTTTCTCCCCAGAGGTGAGAAATGTTTGAGAATTTTCCTCTCATTGAGCATTTTGGTTATTTATAAATTCTGCTTATAGATAATAGTACAAATATATTTTTCCATTAAGTGGTTTAATTCTGTTAAATTTTAATAATTTATTGCAACTGACATAAGCTTCAGAGTCCTATGTATTAAGAATTCTTTTCCACTAAGATCTTTATCTTATGACAAATCTACATACATCTCTATTTTATCTTTCCCACCCTTGTTTCTCACCCTGACTCACTTTATTATTTTCTTTTGAAGTTTTGTAATTACTCTGTATGTGATCTCTACAATTCAAGTCTTATAAGACAGCCATTTTAAGAAAAAATCACATCTTATAAGACTTGAATATATAACACTGTTTTTCTCATACTAGGAGTGTTTCTTATGATGAAATACATCATCATACTTGGCAATTTCTCTTAGTGGAGATACTTAATGCCTAAAAAGACTGAGAGTCTCCACATAAACAATTACCAGTCTTGGTAATGCAGGAGAATCCATCAGCTAAACCACCAAGGGTTCTCAAAACTGAAGATTATGTCCTCTGATGAACAAAATCCCCATATAACTGGCTGTTTTTCATAAGCAGCAAATAGGTGGGGGTTACCCAGAGACAACCATCATGGACAGTGTCACAGGCTTGAACCCAATATTACCAATGGCTTATGATTCCTTATTTCAGTTTTTGTAGCTGACCTTGGACACACCTGATTAAAAGTATTCTTCTTCCATCAGGATGGGATTAATGAGAATGCCCCTTTTGTGCATTTTTAAAAAAACTCTCAATTTTTGCCTATGGCTATGTGAATCCTTAAAAGGATTTTTAAAATATGGCACCTGTACTAAAAGAGTCTCTCCTTCTATGACATCATTACATCATCTACAATCCAGGAACTGAATAGAACCTCATATTTCTGGAAATACACAAATCCAGAAGAATGTATTCCAGAAGTCTTTTATGGTTCAGTGACATAATTGTTAATTCCTAACTTCAAAATTTTCAGTTTACCCCTTCCATGTACTGAGGTTCAGAACTTTGGAAAACCATCTGAGTTGTACTCAGGTATTTGAACTTGTGCTACAGCTAGATTAGAAATCAGATTCTCCAATTTTTATTCCAAAATGTCAATCTTGATTTCTATAAGCCTAGGATCTTTAGCATATAGAACCACTTTAAGTCACCTCTAGAAAATGTTCTTCTGTATCCTCCTGGTAATTCTGATTTTGACTCTCTCACTTTGCATATCCTGAAAAAAATACATACTCAACAGAGAAAATTGATACAGATTCTAGAACATGCTAATCATGTATTTAGTTTTACCCAGTACTGAGTAAGATTATATGACTTCAGCTCATATAATCACATAAATGTTTTCAAATATCTACAATCTAGCAGCATGCCCCTGGCTTTTATGAATGTCAGTGAAAGAGGGGCCATGTGAAGGAGAAAGAATCCACACTGTTGATTAAACTGGTGCTGAAGAGTAATCCATCATGTTACCCAGCATCATTTCTGTGAAGACCTGTGAGTCATCACCTCATCTTTCAGACACAAGAAAGTCTGAGTGTGGAGAGAGAGATCATTCAGCTCCCTGGCCCCCAAACTATGAGGTTGAACATTCCCAGAGCCACTAAGCTGGGATCTTCTGACAGTCATGGAAAGAGGCCTTTCAGAGAAGAAACCAGGAGGATAGGAGTGTGATCCCACCCAAGTCATTCAGAATAGCTTTGCTATCATGTTTTGTACATTGTACCTCTTCAGATGATTTTGTTTAAAGGGTTCAGTTGCTGCTCTCACATTTGGAGACCTCTGATACAGCAGCTGAAAGAGAGTTACGACATTAAATTAGATTAATTTTCAACTCCATTGCTTACTAACTTTCTGTCATTGGCCAGGCAATCAATGCTCTCAACATCTTAGTTTCCTTATCTGTAAAATGAGGCTATGATAACACCTATTCTTGAGGAGATGTAAGGATTTAGTAAGATTTAACAAGATAAAAAATGACTATCACCTAATTTAGAGATGATAAATTATAGTTTCTTCATTGCCATCCTCTAGGGTCAGAAGGCAGGTTCTGTGTCTTATTTCTCCTTTTGTCTTCACTTCTTTGTATAGTAGTTCTTAAATTTTCGTGTCTATTTAGTATCACTCACTAGTAGAGCCCAGTGTCCACCTTCACTAAACACAAGTCTCAGGCTTGTAACTCTGCAAAATACCTTAAAAATAAGCTAATATATAATCTATACTTTTGGGAAATTTTCTTCCATTCATTAACAGTGAACACAATATAATGTCATGTTCTTGTTTTTGCTTTTGCTACCAAAAAGTTCAAATTTTATTTTGCAGCTAAATTGTAGTAGACTTGCTTAATTTTGGTTGTCTGATATTAGTCTCACCTACCAATTTTATTATTTGACACTTTTTTAAAAAAATCTCAAAAACATTTTTTTGTTTGGTTTTGTGGTTTTCACTATATGCCAAGTCAAAAATTAGCTTGGAAATGTTTAGTGCATAAATAATTGTACAATGTAAGTATAGCCCTTCACATATACTTTGTTTCTGCCAAACTGAAGTTGGCCCTCTTTAGGCTTCTGCCCAAAGGGTCCTCTTTGTTTGAAAAGCCTTTTCTTCCATAGTTTCAGTCCTTGAAATCTGACACCCTCACACCTCCTATTCCAGGCCCTCTTTAGGGAGCTGGTCCTGAGCTTCCAGAGATGAATGGCACAATACCTGTGGACTCACTTTGGGCATAAAAAGGTCAGACAGGAGATTAGTCTGTCGTGAAGTGACAGTGTGAAGGGATTCATTTTTAGGAACATCTACCAGAAGTTCTGAGGTGTGGGAAAACACCCAAATTTCAGGTCTCCTTTGAGGAAGCAGAGGCAAAGAGCAGAGACCAAAAAGTGGAAAGACAGTGGCTCCTTGGAAACATATGTAGGTTTGAATCATGACTATACATATCTATCAGCTATGTGACTTTAATCAGTGAAGTGAAGTCTCAAATTGTTCACTCTGGAAGCATGTCAGCTAGAGGCTCAAATGATCAGAATGACACTGACTGAAACACATTGGGCCTTATTGTCTCAGGAAAAAATAAGTCCAGAGGAAGAAGTTTAGGGCTGGTACAAGGGCTCCATCTTTCTACCTGGCTACCCTTAGCTCAGCTTCTCTTCCTCATGATTGTAAGATGGCTCCTCTACCTGCAAACATGGTAAGAAATAAGAGGAAAGGTGAAAGGGGCAGAGGCCAGCTGAATTTGCTTCCTTTAAAAAAGTGTCCCAGGAACCCACCTGTCAATCACCACTTATATCTCATTGATCACAGCAGTGTCATCTGGAATTATAAGGGAAGCTGAGAGAGAAAGAGAGAGAGAGAGAGAGAGAGAGAGAGAGAGAGAGAGAGAGAGAGAGAGAGAGAGAGAGAAAATATGAATGAGAGAATGAGAAAATGTAGTAGCCAGGACACACTGCTTCTCTGAGACTTATGCTTCTGTGAGTAAGAAAGGAGGAGGGAGCAGGTGTTGCATAGGAGTCTCTCCCAGTGAGGGAGTTATGCTCCCTTGAAGACATGGAAGCAAGACAGCACAGCACAGCACAGAACCCTGGGCCTTCTGACTTCTTTTTCCTCGGCCTTCTAGATTATGCAGTAACTCAATTTCCCTCTGTACATCACCATTTCTTTTTATATCTTGACTTATAAATTAAATGACCAGGCAATATCACCATTTCAAAATATGGCCCCTCTTATACACAGGATGATTATTCAATTCATGTTTGAAATTCTCAAAGTGAATTGTTATAGAGCAGCATCGAGTGCTCTTACGTAGTTTTACTATTTTACAAAGATTTGTCTTTCTTTTTGGTAAGATACTATTATGTTAAGCAAGAAGGAAACAGCTGATTCCTAGACCACTGCTCATTTGGAAGACTAAAGTCCCCAGTTAGCACCGGCTGGCATGAAATCTGCTCAGTGACTCCCAGTACTTTCACACTGACAGCAAATCCTGGAAGTAGAATCTTACCACCACTTCGCTGTGAGCTACTGCAGGTGGCCCCTGAGCCAGGTGAGAAAGAAACTTAGGTAACATTTTAAGAGAAAATCACATCTGATGCTCAACTCTTTATTCCTTCCTGGTTTCTCTAAGAATTTCTCCTTCCACTGGAGTCTCCAGTGACCTTCCATGTTTTAGCCTCAAATAAAGAAGATTCCAGATCAAGTACCCCAGAAACAAGTGAATCAGAGAGAGTTTTAGGAAGATGGGAAATGTAATGAGAGAAGAGGATAGTGTTCGGGAGCATTATGGACTTCAAGCCTGAAGAAGGACTGCCAGAAACCATTATGGTAGCCTGAGTGGTGGCGCATGCCTGTAATCCCAGCGGCTTGGAAGGCTGAGACAGGAGGATCACAAGTTCAAAGCCGGCCTCAGCAATGGTAAGGCTGCTAAGCAACTGAGTGAGACCCTGTCTCTAAATAAAATACAAAATAGGGCTGGAGAGGTGGCTCAATGGTTGAGTGCCTCTGAGTTTAATCCCAGTACTAGCACCCCCAACCCTAAAACAAAAAAAGAAACCATGATGGTTGACCTCTGCTTATAAACCTGCAATAAAGAAAAAACTGTCTGAACCACAGTCTTCCACCCTCTTCAAATTGTATTGTGTTATTTTTAGTTTAACCATAGTCTTTGTGGTGATAGTTTCCCAAAGTTATTTCTAGCTTTTAGCTGATAGTATATATGGTTAGAAAAATCAGACCTACTCTGTCCTCACTGATTTTTCTTCAGGTATCATTATAGGATTAACAGTAAACTCCTCTAAAAAGATTGTACCTATAAGAGGGAAGAGGAAAAAGGGAAAGCACGAATTACACCACATTTCTATTCTCAATTCTCTCCTTTGGGAAATTTTAATTCTGACTTAAAATGCAATGCTCTGATTTCTGTGTTCTATGGGGGAAAAAAGAGTTATGTAATATGAAACTAATAAGAATTTGAAAACTGAGATTAAAGTCTATTTTCAAACAAAGATTACTTTGACTAGATATTAATGCCAAATGATCCATTAAGAAAAATGTCACTGAAGCCTGAGCAGAAGGAAAATAACAAAATCAGAGTGGAGGAGAGTTCCACTTGGGTATTTTTTTCTGAGCGCCTCATTTATTTATTCACTTACAATAATTCGTTCTATGAACATTCTTAAGTGCTTGGCTCTTAGGGTGACATTCCTCATTGACTCCTCTACATGCTAGATGGAGGTGGTGGGTCACGGGGGGCTGTGACACCCACTTCATGGACAGGGCAGCTGACCTGAGGTCTCAGTAGCCACTGAGCAGATACTAGGTCTCTTGATGAGTGGGTTCAGTGATTCATTTTCAAATAGCTTGTTTTCAACAGCAAGTTACAAGTGAATGTGATTTTATGCCTGTTTTCTGAAGGCTGCTGATCGATTTTGTGAGACTCAAAGTGAGAGAATTATAGAAAACCACTCTTTACTGCAAATGTTCACCTCTAATTGTTAATAAGATTTCTTTGCCAAGTGATATATATGTCATTTCAAGAATATTTGGCCCTCAAACCAACAAAGCAGTCTTCCTTTTTATTTCAAGAAAATAAAATACTGCACTGACAGCAGGAATGTTTTTGTCCATGTGAATGGTTTTGCTTAATGTTCCTCAGCTGAGGGCATTATTGATTTGCCTGCAAATGGCTTAAATGCAATTTTAGCTTAAATGTTTTAGTTTTGAAATAGGCATCACATGATATACCTCATACTAAGACTTTCAGGCCTGTCTTAGTTTACCTACTCAGTTGGTATAGAAAAAGATTCTGCAACCTGTAGCCCATCAGCAAACCCTCCTCTCTGTATAGCTTGCAGGTTAAGATTGGATTTTACTAGAAAAGGAAGAGGAGGAGGAGGAAGAGGAAGGGCCTCTACCCGTGTAGCACCAACAAAGGATCTCGAGTAGGGATGACAGGAGATGGAGAAAAACACAGAGACAAAGAAAACACAGAGATATTTTTAAGTAAAGCTAGAGCCAGGTGGGACGCTGGATCAGCTGAAAACCAGAGCTCATCAACTCTCCGTGAAGAAGGAGAAGGAGGGTAGAACTCTCTATGTATTGTCATTGGGCTGTCAACACGATGGGAAGGAAGCAGGACCAGACAGAGCAATTTCACCTATAATACAGTCTCCATGAAGGCCTCTCTGACACCATGGTAAACTCTGGAGCTTGGATGGTTCTTCAGGTTTCCTGGGGTACGAAAGGAAGACCCAGGTCTTTGTATTCCCACAGATATATATCCCTGGAAGAAGGTATAACTTTGAGCCAGGCAGTTTTCTTCAGCTAAGGCTATCCTCAAAGAGGGCTTACAATTGAAGATCATCCTCACCAGACAGTCTCAACAGCTGGGGAAACAAGTCCTTCACTCCTAAGGAAACTCCTGACTGGCCCATGGATATTCCTGGGAGTAGGCCCACCACGCTGCTTGTCTGTTTTCATATCTCTGCTCTGTAGTTCCCTGGTCTCATGGTCTGGCTCAGCAGAGAAATAAAGGCCTAAGGGAGAATGCTCCCACAAAGAAAAGGGAAGGACATTTGTCTCTGAGAATTGGAACCAAATCTAAGATATTCACCCCATGCCTGCTTAGGGTGAGGCTCTATTAAGAGAAAAAAGAGAAGCAATAGAGAGACACTATCAATCTAAAGAGTCAAAGTGAGCAGGCGCTCAGAAGATACACCGTAGGGCCTAAATGCTTTACTGATCACGTCAAGTGCCCCATCCTCTGCACAAGGGCCTGGCTCTTTAACCCCTTTCGTAAAGTGAATCACAGAAGAGAAAGGGAAGTGTTGAATTCCCTTTTAAAGCAGACCACTACTTTCTGAGACCTCCCCTATGACTTCTACCCTAAATCTCTCTTAGTAGGACAGAGATCTTTCCTCATTTGTTGATAAATTATTCCTCCCTACACAACTCCAGCATTCACCTCACCCAGCAAGTGGTCAAGATCAAGATTATTTTTGCACTAATGATGGACTGATGTCATTACCTTTTACCCTCTTTGAGTTTGTGGGTATAAGTTTGCAAAGGTAGAGAGAGAACAAGTTCTGAGGTGGCTGTTATCTAGCCTTCAGGGACTGAGCTTTGTGTGTCATATGTGGCCAGTAAATATTGAACCAGCACAAGAACTATGATTCAGAGAGGATGAATGACTCACTTGACATTACCTGGAGAGAAGAATTCATAAAAATGGATCAGAGATCTTGGTTCTAAACATTCCTCAATAGTACCTATTTATGTGTTTTATTTTATTATTGCTATTTTTTGTTTCTTTTATTCTTTTAAAGTAAGTCCTTACTGGGACATAGACATTTATATTACTTTTATCTAGAAATCTTGTACAAATACTAGTTGTTTTTCTTTATTCTTCAGAATTTAAAATCTGACATTCTACCCTTTTTTCTGATCAGTCAAATATGTTTTTGTGGGAGGAATTATTGTAATTATTGTGTTGTCATGAGTAAGACTAGGTAGAGGGTTGATATGAAGGAATTGCTTTTCTTCTTTGAAATATGGAGGCAGTAAGGCAGATCAAGGTTAGAATGAAATATATCTGAAGGTATTTTTAGACTATTAAGGAACTCAGCAAATATGTTACCACCGTAGATTAAAAGATTTATCAATATATTATTCCTAATGATATTTAAAAAAATATTTTCTAATACACTGTTTAGCTTTAAAGAAAGTATTTAACAGATACAGAGAATTCCAAGCAATTGGTTCTTAATCTGTTAAAAATTGATCAGGAGGTTGTGTACTACAGAACACTTTATTTTGCTATAATTTCCATATTTAGAAAAGTTGCAAAGATTTGTGGAAAGATGGAATGGGGTCACATGCTGAGTTTTAAACTGAAATTTATGACAAAAAATGAAACAATTGTAAAACAGTTGTCAATTTTACTGTTCAGATAGGAACTTACCTCAATTTTGGTATGGTAATTAAGAAACATTATTTTGTTAATAACTCATGGCCAACATTAAGCATTGTTTCATCTAGCTGGTTTGTTGATTAGTTTAAATTGAGTTAGGAGTTTGCTATGGTTGGGATATGGATAGTGTTTCTCACATGTTGGAGGCTTAGGTCTTGGTGTGAGGGTATTGAGAGGTGGTGAGACCTAGTGGGAGGTTATTAGGAAGGGAATATGGAAGTTTTTGTGGGACCCCAAGTTAGTTCCCACAAAAGCAGTTTGCTTAAGAGTGAGCCTAACCTCTAAATCACTCTCTGGCTTCTATCTGACTATGTGATTTCTCTCTTTGTCATGTACTCTCACCTTTTGTGATGCAGCCTCCATAAGGTCCTCACTAGAGCTGGCATATATTCTTGAACCTCCCACAGTGAGTTAAATAACGCTTTTTTTCTTTACAAAGTAGCCTGCTTCTGGTAGTTTGTTATAGTAATGAAAAACTTATTGTTATGTTCAATATTCCTTTCCCATTTATCTAGAACCCATAATTATCTATCATTCTATTTATGTAAAAACTCAGTCTGAGCTAATCTTAAATATGAAACCTCCAATTTCAAGTCCAATTTAAATTTTATTTCCTTTATTCACATGCTTTCCCATCCTATGGTAGTCACCACAGATGGCCCTCAGTAAACCATGCCCTTTTTTGTCCCAACACCCGTTGATTCTTAGCTGAGCCTGTGACTCATATTAAGCAACATAGTGGAAATAATGCTGTGCCAGTTCTGAGTGTAAGTCATAAGAAGGTCTATAAGCTTTTTAATTTTGATTTTTGTAAGTCCAAAATAATCATGTAAGAAATCTGGCATGTTGCCATATCATATAGTGAGATAGCATAGAGATCTAGAAGGCTGAGCTTGTATGGAGAGAGAGAGACCATTTATTTAAAAATACTGTCTCTGCCAATGGGGCAGACATGTACATGAGCCACCTTGACCATGAGAGCCTGGACAATCCAGACGATGGCAACTTAAACTAACTTTGTATGGAGAGAGGAACCATCCAGCTGAGCCTAGTCAACACTTGGAATCATGAGAGAAGAGACTGTAATTTGGGGTGGTCTATTAGGTAGCAATAAACAACTGGAACACTTCCCCCTTCTGTTTCTATATGGCCCAGGAAAAGGGAACATGGATTTTTCATTATCTTCTTCCCTTTCCTCTTCTAATTCTAGCATTTTGTGTTGAAGACTGGTAAGAAGGATGTTGCGAGAAAGCTATGCCATTAATATAGACTGGACACTTTTGTGTCTTTCCATGGTCAGAATATATTGAATAACAATAAATTCACAATCTGCATCACTTTCATTGGTTGTAATTCCCCTGGTACTTGTGGATCACATGGTAGCCTTGGGCCAGGCAATCACAAGTTTTTTTTTGTTGTTGTTGTAATCGATTATTAATATCTATAACACTGAAGTCACACATCATATTCTACACAATATGATATATGTAGGTTCCAGTATGGCTAAGAAAAGGTTAAGTTGGCCACAGTCTTTCAGGAGGCTTCACTGAGAACAAAGGCAGAGAAAAAATAAAAATGCAAAAGAATAACTTCAGGTGTTCAGATAAGATTATGGACCCAGCCAAAGAACTTGTTCAGGGTGCCTAGCTGTCAGGGTGCTAACTTTATTTTAGGTCAGGGTCCAAAAGGCAGGCAGTTTCATAGTGGGTCATATCAAACAGGGAAATTGAGCTGAATTGGGGACAGAGTTGGAACTTCATCGCCTTTTGACCTTGTGATGCCTATTCATTAGACAGTCTGATGATGGGTTGGTGTGTGCCACCACAACCAGTCTTTGGGTGTGTTATGATTTAGATAAAGACATCCCCCAAAAGCTCATGTGTGAGATAGTGCAGGAAAGTTTACAGGTGAAATGATTGGGTTATGAGAGTCTTAGCCTAATCAGTGCATTAATCCCTTGATAGGGATTACCTGGGTGAGAACTCCAGGCAGCTAAGGTGTGGCTGGAGGAGGTGGGTCCTTGGGGGCATGCCTTTGGGATATATATTTTGTGCATGTTGTGCAGAGCTCTGTTTCTGCTTCCTGGTGCCACGTCCTGAGCTTCTTTCTTCTGCCACACTCTTCCTTCCTGATGTCCTGCTTCACCTTGGGCCCAAAGCAATGGAGTCAGCCATCTATGCACTGAGACTTCTGAAATTGTGAGCCCCCAAATAAACTTTTCCTTCTCTGATTTTACTTATCATAAAGTATGCTTTTGTCATAGCAGTGAAAAAACTGACTAAAACAGGGTGTTTCTCCTTGTATGTGTCTTAGGTATGGGGTTTGCTTCATTCAATGATTTGGTGTGTTTGATAAGCTCATTGGTCTGGTCTTTCTGATATGAGTTTGATAGGCCTATGCATCCATGTGCTACTGATTTAATTCAATAGGTTCATAGGTGGTCATTTTATAGTAGCATAATTTATTTATCAGTTTGTGCTTTATGATTGTGCTGGGTAGATGGTGGTTGTTTACTTGTACAAGCAAGGTATAGGGTCATACTACCTTGGTACTTGTATTCAAAATGAAGTTAACTCAGGGGCAAACTGCTGTTTTATAAATATGGAGTAATTCAGAACAGGGCACAGCCTGTTCTCTACAAGGAGTGAGAGGATAGCTAAAAGTCTTTTGTCTTAACTAGTTCTACATCAGGTAATGTTCTAGAGTTGGCTTGTAGAACTCAATTACATTTTCAGAAATTTGATATGCTAACTCTCAAACCTGCCATTATTAAAAATTAAGTTATATAAAATTATAATTAAGTTATATTAAAACAGAGGTAATACCTACTTAAAATTTGGGACTTCCTAATTATTTTACTATACCTTACTACATCTGTCCTCTTACATGTATTATACCTGTGTAGTAGAAATACAATTGTAATGATATGCTATCACACATTTCTTCTTTCTAATGCTATAATCAATGATGTCACACTGGGAACATAAAATCAGCTATGGTGGGAGTCTTTATATAATGGAAATAAGTAAACATTACAATTGGTGCTTTTCCCCCTCTGGATGGATTTCCGGTTACTAAACCTATAGCAACACATATTCTGTATCCTTGGCCCATCCTGGCTAATGGGTGATGCTTTCTCTGTAGTAAGCATGAAAATGTTGGCCATTTTAAGGGGCACATGCATGTGTTTTTTGAAGGTATTCTGTGAGACTTTCTCAGCATCACTGTTTCTAATGTGGGAAGGTCTTTTCACCATGGGATAGTACTCATTTGTGTAGCATTGGCAACACAGACCAAGCCTCCTGTCTTTCTAGATGTCCATCTGATCCCTAGATAAGTTTGGACCTGAATGAAGGAACATGATGATCTGGATAAAGAGTTTCCTGTTAGTCAAAGAAATAGTCAGTGTCAGCAGTCTTCAGGAAGCAACTTCTGAGATGGAGCTAGTGTACAGAAAGATGATTAAAGAAAAAGAAAACTTGGGCAGGAGGGGAAATTAGGCTGAGTTGCAGTCACAGCAAGTCTTTTCCTACACTGTGGGGAGCTCTGAAGCTGGAATAGCCTTTCAGAGTTGCCCTGACTAGGGCTGAGAGGGCTTTGAAAATGCACAGCGCCATCATTATGTGGTCTGCCTGAGGAGGGTATGACTGGGCAAGGAGCCTGCTTTAGCTGAGGCAATTCTCAATGAGCTGATGATAGTCAATAACCTTCCCATAGCTGGAGGGATACTTTTCTTTTTATTTTGAAGGAAAGATTTCACTTTATGTTCATTGTGGTCCACTTCTTGTGCATCTTGGATCCAATTACTTCTGATAAATTATGGGGCCAGTTTCTACAGGATTCCAGAGGGCCTCTTTTCCTGAGGTTAACTATTACGATGCTGATTAGTAAGGCAAATGATTGCTCCCACCACTGCAGTTATCCTTAAAGTCACAGATGGATTCTTATTTTCTCTCTTCTCTGTTAATCATTCATATTTTGCTGGTCTATGGGGCTTCCTTAGTGCAAGATCCAGGCTTTTTTCTGTAAGGAGTTCAAACCCAATTTTCAGGAGTGGTTGCTGCATTTATCATTGCCATCATACTTTTATTATTAGCATTATAGTTAGGGAAGGGAATACTAAGAGAAGCCCAAGTACATCAAACTTACCCCTTTCTGTCCTCTGTGTAGCCACAGTTCTGCCTCCTCCTGATTAATGATCAGAGTCCATTACTCCAGTCAAGATGGTGAGTTCTCTTTACCTGCTTTTTTTTTTTTTTGGCACAGGTTGCTGTGTGAGTGGCAACAGGTGGAGCTTAGCATTCAAGGGGATTCTTGCTAAGTTTCTTGTTCTCTCTTTAGGATCAAAACTTCTAAACTTGCAGAGGTCAAACTTGTGGATATCAGAGAATAATTTCCCTGAAAGAATTGTTAGAAGTGTTTTTTAGCCTTAATTAATTAAGCCTTTATCATACATCTTCTTTGTGTATCACTGTACTAGGAATTAGATGGAACTTTAGAAGAGAGGACAAGTAAAATACATGAATAATATCCAATCTCTAAATATTTATAGATAATGGTTTAGTGTGTATTTTTCACATAAATAAATTTCAGAGCAGACAAATTGGCAATACTTGGATTCCAGTACATTGAAATTTAATTCTTCTATTGGCTTCTTTCCTATATGACTAATCAGTTGGCCCTATATAGGATAGGAGGAGCCCCTTAAAGAATTTAATTAGGAGAATGTCAAGTGTGCTTCTTTTTTAGTTTTGTTTTAGTTTTTCTTGCATGTTTTTGTACATTATAGTTGTACATAATGGTGAGATTCATTGCTACATATTTGTGCATGTGCTCAATATAACAATATAATTTGGCCAACATCATTCCCCAGTATTTCCTCCTCTCTTCCTCTCCTCCTTCCCCTGATCTTTTCCCTTCAATCTACTGATTTCTCTGAGAACCCTTCCCTCTTTTTCTTTTTCCTCTATAGCTTCAATATATGCAAGAAAACATGATATTTGACTTTCTGATTTTGGCTTATTTCACCCAACATGATGTTCTCAAGTTCCATAAATTTTCCAGCAAATGACATAATTTTATTCTTCTTACAGATGAATAAAATTCCATTGTGCATATGTGTCATTTTTTTTATCCATTCGTCTAATGATGAACATCTAGTCTTGTTTCATAGTTTGGCTATTGCACTGATAAAACATGGGTATGCATGTACCAGTAGAGTATAATATCTTCAGTTCTTTAAGATAAATACCAAGGAGTGGTATATCTTGGATATATGGTGGTTCCATTCCTAGTCTCTGTACAGATTTCTAAAATGGTTGTACAAATTTGCAATCCTACCAGCTGTGTAAAAGTGTTTCTTTTTTTCCACATCCTTTCCAGCATTTATTATTGTTTGTATTATTTTTTGTTTGTATTCTTGATGATTGCCATTTTAACTAGAATGAAATAACATCTCAGTGTAGTTTTGATTTGCATTTTCTTTTTTTTTTGGTATTGGGGATTGAACTCAGGGGCACTCGACCACTGAGCCACATCCCAGCCCCATTTTGTGTTTTATTTCATCTCAGAGATTGTTTTATTTCATCTCAGAGACAGGGTCTCACTGAGTTGCTTAACACCTCGCCGTTGCTGAGGCTGGCTTTGAACTCGCGATTCTCCTGTCTCGGCCTCCCTAAGTGCTGGGATTACAGGCTTGTGACACCACGCCCGGCTATGATTTGCATTTTCTTTATTGCTAATCATGTTGAACGTTTTTTTCATATATTTGTTGGTCATTTGTATTTCTTCATTTGACAAATATCTTTACTTCATTTGCCCATTTATTAACTGGGCTGCTTAGTTTTTGAGTGTTAAGATTTTTTCATTCTTTATATATTCTGGATATGAATCCTCTGTCAGAAGAGTAGCTAGCAAAGATTTCTCTCCCATTCAGTGGGTTCTTTCTTGATTCTTAATTGTTTCTTGGCTGTGCAGAAGCTTTCAAATTTGATGCCACCTTATTTATTAATTTCTGTATTATTTTCTGAGTTTCAGAAGTTCTTTTGAGAAAGTCATCACCTATGCCCATATGTTGGAGTGTTGACCCTATGTTTTCTTCTAGAAGTTGCGAAGTTTCTGCTCTAATTCCTAGGTTTTGGTACATTTTCAGTTGATTTTTGTACAGGGTTAGAGATAGAGATCTAGCCTTATTTTTCTACATATGGATAATCAATTTTCCCAGTAGCATTTGATAAAACAGGCTGTCTTTTCTCCAATGTATGTTTTTGGTAACTTTGTCCAAGCTCAGATGGCTGTATCTGTGTGGGTTTGTTTCTGTCTCTTCTGTTCTGTTTCATTTGTCTATGTGTCTTTACTTATGTCACTACCAAGAGGGTTCTTTATTTTTATTTTTTTACTGAAAAGAATATTTTCAATCATACCTTGAACTTTTTCCTTTTATTTTTCCTTTATTTGATGAGAATTTTAAGAATAGAACTTATAATTCCTGTGCTATAAGTAGCTAAATACTCTAACAAGATGTTAGATGCTTCATTTTTTAAAAAAAAATTTAATCAACAAATCATGTATTAAGGAGCAATCCACAGACTGTGTAAAAGCATTTGCAATACACATATTTGTTTGCGAAATACGCAAAGACTGGAAAACTCAACAATCAGCAAATAATGCAATTAAAAATTAACAAAACACATAAACAGGTATTTCATTGAAGAGGATAATCAAATGGCAAACAAGCATATGAAAAACTACCCAGCAGTTTTTCTTGTTAGAGAATTTCACATTAAAACAATAATGAGATACCTAAAAGAGATTGCCCATGGAAAAAAAAAGAAAAATTTATATGTATGTGTTTGTGTGTGTATGCTACTTTTTTTTGCAAAATAAAAAGTGTTAACAAATAATAAAATAAATCTATTGCTGTGTCATATGATAAATGAGAGAATAAACAATTGCAACAAAAGCATACCAACAATCTTATCTCTGAGCCTGACAGCAGGATCATTCAGCCTGTTTTCAAAAATGTTACATTTTCAACCCTATCATTTACCCAATTTTCTACTGGCCTTCATGTCATGTCATATTGTTAAAAAAAGAACTTTTTTTTAAACAATATCAATAATTAATTTAAATATAATGATCTAGATATTGTAATTAAAAGGTATACATGTTCAACATGAGTAAAAAGCAAATAATAACTATATGCTCTATAAATGTCATACTTTAAATATCAATACACCAGTAAGTTAAAAGCAAAAGAAGGGGAAAATATGCATGAGAAATCTGAAGTAGAGCTATTAATATAAATTTCAAGAAAAAGTATTTTCAGAGATAAAGGGGAACATTTCGTAACCATAATGGATAACTTGTTCAAGAAAGTCTAACAATCTTAAATATGTATGTACCTAAGAATAAAATTTCAAAATATATGAAGTAAAAATTAATAAAACTAGCATGAGAAATCCACAGTTATATTTGGTGATTTTAAGCCCCCTCACTTTGCTGGAAGAAGTAATGATATGGAAGGTTTAATAACATTATCAGCAACCTTGACCTATTTGTTATTTATAGAGAACTATGCACAAAAATGACAAGTAGAAAATTAATAAGGATAGACTATATTCTGTCATAAAATAAGATCTGAGAAATTTGAAATTATGCAGACTGTTGCTTGCATGATTTATTACATTAGAAATCAATCACTTTAAGATATATAAAACTCCATCCCCACATCTCAAGTACTTCAAAATTAAATGGCACACTTATAAATATCTCACAGAAAAAAGAAGAAAGCACAAGAAAAGTAAATAAAAAATGCTTTGAATTGAGTGATAATAAAAGTTTAAAATATCACAATCTCTGAGATGAAATAGTACTCAGATGCACATTTATAACAAAGTATTTGCATCAGAAAGAAGCTAGATTAACAATCAAATTATTTTCAAATTAGGGAGTAGGAAGGAAAAAATAACAATAGAAGCAGAAATATGTGAAATAGAAAAGAAATAATACAGCTAAAAGTTGATAAAAATCTAACAGGTCTAATCAAGAAAAAAGCAAGAAAAAATATCAATGGAAAGGAAGCTATCAAAACATCCGTACAGATGATAACAATGTATTAAGGTAATATTACAATTGTATAATTACAATTAGATAGCTTACATAACTTGATCTATTTTAGAGGATAGAAACATTTGCTTATTTATGTGATCTATGTGAGTGATATGTTTTTTCCCATCCTTTCACCTTCAGTCTGTGGATGTCTTTGCCTATGAAGTGAGTCTCTTAGAGACAGCATATTGTTGGGCCTTGTTTTTTAATCTAATCTGCCAGTTTCTGTCTTTTGATTGATAAGCTTAGGCCTTAATGTTCAAGGTTATTATTGAGATATGATTGTGTTCTTGGTCATTTTGGTTTATTTCTAGTTTTTAATTTGAATTAGTTTCTCCTTTGATTGACTCTTACTTTAGTGTAGTCCCTCCCTTTGCTGGTTTTCACTTTTTTTTTTTTCATTTCATCTTCATGGAATATTTTGTTGAAAATATTTTGAAGTGCAGGCTTTCTAGTTGCGAATTCTTTTAATTTTTGTTCATCATGAAAGGTTTTTATTTCATTTTCAAATCTCAAGCTTAATTTTGCTGGAAATAGGATTCTTGGTTGATATCCATTTTCTTTTAGAGCTTGGTATATGTTATTCCAGGACCTCCTAGCTTTGAGGGTCTGGGTTGGAAAAATCAGCTAATATCTGTATTGGTTTCCCCCTATATGTAATCTGGCATTTTTCTCTCATAGTCTTTAGAGTTCTATGCTTATTCTGTATGTTAGTCATTCTCATTATAATGTGCCTTGATGTGGGTCTATTGTAATTTACACATTTGGGGTTCTGTAAGCCTCTTGTATTTGATTTTCCATTTCATTCTTTAGGCTTGGGAAATTTTGGGGTATTATTTCATTGAAAAGATTGTGCATTCTTTTGGTTTGTATCTCCATGCCTTCATCTATCTGATAAATCTTAAATTTGGTCTTTTCATGTTATCCTATAATTCTTGAACATTCTGTTCATGGTTTCTTAACATCTTTATGGAAAGTTAAATAATTCTTTCCATTGGAGTTCAAAATATTCTCACTTTCTCTTCTCAGTAGTTTCAGGTGGGGACATCTGGAGTGTGATGCTCCACCCTCTGGATTGCAGGAGTGAGAGAGATAGTTCTATAGGTGGAGTTCCTGGAGGCAGGGTTTAGGTTTAGGTGGGCTCCAGGTTCTTCACTGAATGCTAATTGATCTGGAGATTTTAAATCAGTGCACCTCTAGTACCCAGTACTTGCTTGTCTACATTGGAGGACTTTACCCCAGAGCTCCTCTAGGTTCCACTAATTTGGTGGGGGAGTCAATTCCTAGTCCCCTGCATTACCGGCACACCTGACATTTCCTGGTCTCAGATTCAGCCTCCAAACAATTTCTTCCGGCCAGATGCTGCTCTCCCAGCTGGTCCTGCAAGCAGTTGTGTTGGAGTGGGAGGGGTAGAGCTGGTTCGGTTTCCATGACCAGTTGTCCCCTGTGTAAATGTCTCTCTACATTTGATTTTCTTCTGGTCACTTAAGTACACTGTATGTTGTGCTGTGTGTGTTTACTGGATTGTCTTTTGGGCCAAACTTGGATTTGCCAGGAATCTACTTCCTCTGTTGCGGGCTCCTGTGCTGTAGCTGCAAAATGGTTCCTTCCTTTGTCCTCTGCAAACTGCCTGGAGACATGGCACATTCTTTCCCCACACTTGGATATCCTGCAGCGAGTCCTTCAGGTTTGTTGGGCAATGTTCTTGGTCTCTAAATGCTCTGTACCCAAACAACCTTGGGCCTCCCCAAAATGTGAGTTTCTTTAATTCCCTTGTCTCTCTACTATGCTCATGGAGGGATTGTTCTGGCTGGAGCTTCTGGCCAGGCTGTGGCTACACCTGTGACATTGAGGCATTTTTTTTCTTTATTTTACTATATCCAACCTCCTGTGTCCTGGATCTGCTTTGAATGTCCAATTTTAGGTTCCAGTAAAGTATCCCTCCAACATTTTTTGTTCACCCCCTTGTGAAAAAGCTGCATCTTTGTTTTCTTTGTTTCACGCCACAGAGCAGCCAGGAACATGACTTCCTCTGTTGAGACTCTTCACTTTTGCATGCCAATGTTCAATAGGTAACTTTGAAACTTGGCATCTCTGCCTCTATTTTGCATCTATCTCCTTTTTCTTGAGTCACTTTCAGAAGTTTTTGTTACTATAGCTCTGTAGTATAATTTGAAGTCAGGTATTGTGATACTTACACCACTTGCTTTTTTTTGCTTAGAATTATTTTGGTTATTCTGGATCTTTTATTTTGTCAAATAAATTTTAGCACTGTTTTTTTCCTAGGTGAAGGCTTTCTCTGCATCTATGGAGATGACTACATGCTTTTTGTCATTAATTTTGTTTATGTGATTAATTACACTTATTGATTTGAATATCTTAAACCATCCTTGCAAACCTGGGATAAAACCCACTTGGTCATGATGTATAATCTTCTTAATATATTGTTGAACATGATTTGCTGATATTTTATTAGAGATTTTGCATTTACCTTCCTCAGGGTTATTGTTTTATAGTTTTCTTTCCTTTATGTGTTCTTAACTGGTTTTGGTATCAGAGTAATATTGGCTTCATAGACTGAATTTGGAAACATTCCAGCCATTTTTATTTCTTGGAATAATTTGAGGAGCATTGAAATTAATTCTTCTTTAAAGATGGTAGAATTTTACTGAGAACCCATCTATTCTTGGGCATTCCTTTGTTGGAAGGCTTTTTGTTAGTGATTCTATCTCATTATTAGTTATTTGTCTATTCAGCTTTTCTATGTCCTCTTGAATCAATTTTGGCAAGTCATGTGTCTAGAAATATTCCCATTTCTAATAAATTGTCCAATTCATTGGAGTATAAGTTTTTTTAAAAAATATTTATTTTTTAGTTGTAGGTGGACACAATATCTTTATTTTATTTTTATGTGGTGCTGAGGATCGAACCCAGTGCCTCCCGTGTGCTAGGCGAGCACGCTACCACTGCGCCATAACCCCAGCCCCTGGAGTATAAGTTTTCAAAAAATTGATCCTCTAAATTTATGTGATATCTGTGATTATTTCTTTTTTGTTTTTCATCTCTAATTTTACTAATTTGGGTCTTCTCTTTTTCCTTGGGTTAGTTGGACTAAAGGCTTATCAGTCTTGTTTATCTTTTTAAAAGAAACAATTCTTTGTTTCATTGATCCTTTGTATTGTATTTTATTCTCTATTTCATTGATTTTAACTCTGTTCTTAGATTCAATTTTAGAATTGACTTGTTCTGTTTTTCAGGGGTTGAGATGTAATCATTAGGTTGTTTAGTTGGGATCTTTCTGATTTTCTCATGTAGGTATTCACAGCTATCAATTTTTCTCTTAGAACTGCCTTCACAGGGTCCCAGAGTTTCTTGTATGTTTATCACTATTCTCAGTTGAGTCTAAGAATTTAAAAAATTTCTCCCCTGATTTCTTCTATTACCTATTCTATTCAAAAGACTATTATTTTACCACCATAGGTATATGTTGTTTTTGTAGGGTTTTGTCATGTTGATTTCTAATTTAATTCTATTATGATCTGATAAGATGAAAAGGATTTTTATCAATTTTTTGGTATTTGCTAAGAGTTGCTTTGTGACCTAAAATATAGTCTATTTTGGAAAAGGTTCCATGAGCTGCTAAGAAGAAATTGTATTCATCTGTTGTTGGATAAAATATTCTGTAGATGTTCTTAAGTCCATTTGACTTATAATGGTTTTAGGTCTGAAGAGTTTATGCCTGGATGACCTATCTATTGATGAGAGAGATGTGTTGAAATCACCCAGTATTATTGTACTGGGGTCTGAGTCTTTAATTCAAGTAATGTCTATTTTATATAATTAAGTACATTGAAGTTTTTGGCAAAATTTTTACTATCATTAAATCTTGTTGGATTATTCCCTTTACCAATATGAAGTAACCTTCCTTATCTCTTAGGATTAATTTTAGCTTGAAATCTGCTTTCTGGATCTGAGAGATGCTACTCCTGATTGTCTTGGGGTTTCATTTGCAAGAGACATCAAATTCCATCCTTTTGCTCTCTCTATACGGCTGTCTTTGCCTTTAAGATGAGTCTCTTACAAACATATAATTGCGTCTTATTTTTTAATCCATTCTGCCAGCCTTAGCCTTTTCTTGGAGAGTTGAGACCATTTACATTTGATGTTATTATGGACAGCAGTTTATTAATTCCTGCCATTTTGATTTCTTTCTTTTTTTTTTTTAATTTTGTTTTTTAGTTGTAGATGGACACAATGTCTTTATTTTATTGCTTTGTATGTGGTGCTGAGGATCGAACCCAGGGCCTCACGCATGCAAGGCATGTGCTCTACCGCTGAGCTACAATCCCAGCCCCTTGATTTATTTCTAATATTTAATTTGGTCATGTTTTTCATTTGCTTAGCTACTTTTCAAATGAGATCTGTCCATTTGTGAGCTCTGGGGTTTGTTTTTGATTTTTTTCTGTGGGAAATGTTTCATTAAGTATTTTCTGTAGTGCCATCTTAGTAGTCATAAATTCTTTTACTTTCTGCTAGGGAAACATCATTCCAAGCCCTTCTAAATTTTTAGAGTTTGTGCTAAGAAATCAGAAGTAATTGTGATTGGTTTACCTGTAAATCTGACCTAAAATTTTTCTCTTGAGGCATTTAAAATTCTATCCTTGTTCTGAATATTAAGTATTTTATTTGTAATGTGTTGCAGAGAGGTTCTTTTTGGATTCTATTTGGGATTATGAATGACTCCTGTACCAGTGTGTCCATCTCATTTTCAAGGTTTGGAATATTTTCTGTTATCATTTCCCTAGAGGTTATTCATGCCATTAACCTGTATCTCATAAACTTCTTCAATTCCAGTGATTCTTAAATTCAGTCTCATGATGTTGTCCCAGTATTTTCTGGGACATAGTTACTGATCATAGTTACTTATTTTCTTTTTTTTTTGGGGTACCAGGGATTGAAGTTATGGGCACTCAACTACTGAACTACATCCCTAGCTCTATTTTGTATTTTATTTAGAGACAGGGTATCACTGAATTGATTAGCACCTCACTTTTGCTGAAGTTGCCTTTGAACTTGTGATCCTCCTGCCTCAGCCTTCTGAGCTGCTGGGATTACATGTATGTTCCACCATGCCTGGCAGTTATTTCTTTTATTAAATATTGTCTGAATATTCAAAACTGGCTGCTTTGTCTTCCAGGTCTGAGATACTGTTCTCAGCATGGTGTACTGCAGTAGACTTTTTTTTTCTTTTTTTTTTTTGCAGTGCTGGGATTGAACCCAAGGCCTTCATGAATGTGAGGCAAGCACTCTATCATCTGAGCTATATCCCCAGCCCTGTATTAGACTTTTAACTGAAAAATTTATTTGATTTATTGTGTCTTTCATTTCCAAGATTTGTTTGATTCTTTTCATTTCTCATTCATGTCCTGTACTGATTTCCTTAATTCATTCAGTTGTTCTTTTTTATGTTCTCTTGGAATTAATTGACCATTTTTATAATCATTCTTTTAAATTCTTTATCTGATATTTCATTCACTTCAATATTGTTGGAGTCAGTTGCTGGTGAATTATGAACTTTAGGAGGCATTGCATTACCTTTTTTTTTTCATGTTTTTTGTATGCCTGTGTTGAGTTTTATGCATCTGTTGGGATAGATGTCTCTTTCACTCTTATGTGTGGGTGTTTTTCAAGCACAGACTTCTCTTGTCAAACTATCCTAGAGAGATCTAGATTGAAATTCTCATAGCTGTGGTATCTGCAACTTTAATTCTCTGTTTTTGCTATAGGAAGGAGTGCAAGTCCATGAGTGGGACCCAAGGACCCCTCAGCTTTTCCTACTTGGTTCATTGGTTTTCTATTTTTTTGTATTAAATCATAGCTGAAGTTTGGATGTTGTTAATTTGTAGAGCAAGGTGCACTGTTTTTAGGCTGGATTTCATTCAATAGCAAAGTCTCTACTCTGTGAACTTGTAGTGTCCCTACATAAAGGAGAAACAAATAAAAGCAACAATCAAAGCAAATAATATACATTGTTGAAATAAATACTCTGTGCCTACTTTAACATCTACATCACCAATTACTCATAAAAACAAGTACGGTGGGGGTAGCAATTGCCAATAGCAAAACCAACAAATAGCCATAAACTAGATCTGGCATTAAAGTAAACAGCAGGTGTCAACTATGTCACCCACAGTATATAACTGCAGCAACAGGAATTGTGGGAGTAGGAGTTATATAAACCAATTAGTTCTAAAAGACAGTAAAAATACAGTCCGTTAAGAAAAAAGAAAATGTGATGGGAAAGTAGAAGAAAGTTTGAATGTTCAAAATGTGAACAGAAGGAATGCAGAAGAGATGTAACAAGTGATGGTTATAAAGAAGGTGGAGAAAAATAGAAAAGAAACAAAGTAAAAAGAGAGAGGAACAGCAAATGAGAGAATTTGGCTATTAGTGGAGGAAGAAAGGAGAAAAACAAGAGAAACAAAAACAAAACAAAAGTAAACAAACAAAAACCATAACCCTCAAAAGACAAGGGGGGATGAAAACTAGCATTAAAAAATGCTAAAAATGATAAAAAACAAAACAAAACAAGTATCTATATATATCTGTGAACCAATCAGCACACACACAAAAAAATAAACAAAAATGATTCTTAATGAAAAATGAACAAATTGTGTCCATTGAGGTGGTCAAAACAGTTTACGAGGATAAATGGTCACAACCTATGACCAAATGTTTTTTCCATTTCTTCTTGGAATATGTTGGGGGTGGGAGGCATGAATGAGCAGGCATACAAGGCCTAGGGGTTGTTATCTCTTTTGTCTTTTTGCTTTGCTCACAGAGCTCCCAGCTGGAATGGCATAAGGATGAAACTTGTTGAAATAACTCTCAGCTTCCCTCCACATCAGCATAATGTAGGATGGAATAAGAAGTAATAGCAATTGCAATTTTGTCGGGACAGACCAGATTGATGTACTCCCAGGAAGGGGCTGTTGCAGAGTTCTCAGAGGGGAGTTCTGGTGCATGGGGCTTACATTAAATCAGGCCTTATGGACTTTGGTGGTATCTGTTCTGGAGAGGTTAGATCAACATAACCCTAGGGCCCCAAAGTTTCTGCTGGGAGTCTGAATCTCAGGAGCCTCCCCAGAAGTGTACTTGTGGGGCAGGGGAACCAACTCTCCACAGGTCTCACACACTATGCTGCCCCTTAATATGGCCTTCCCAAGCATAGTTCCTGGATGTACTCATACCTTCCTGTTCACTTTCCCAAGCCTTTTCAGCTGGTCATGTGAAGTGCCAGACTCAATATGAAAGTGAGTTATACTTTCCTTCGTTTTTCCAATTTGAATCTCCTGGGGTACAATCTGCTCTGTGTGTTTCACTCATGTTGTGCTAGGTACCCTGTAGGCCACATGGTTTGCATTTGCTAGAACAGTGTGGCCATGTTTGCCATGATCTGGGCTCCCATGGCAAGGCAGCAAACTGCAGCATGGCTGCCTCCTCAGCTCTCTGCTTATTAAGAAATACAGAGTCCTTTTCAATCACCAGTTCGCTATGCAGCCTCTGGATCAGCTAAGTTCAGGACACTTTTCTCATCTCCAGTTTTTTCCATGCTGTCTTCCCTTTGGGTTTCTCTCTGTTTGTTCCTTCCCCTCTGAGATGGGCTTGGCTCCACTGTGCTCTTTCTTGTTTTTTGTTCAATGCTTTTGAATTTCTGAGTCTCTAAGTGATTCTGACTGTCCAACAATCCATTTCAATGAATTTCCTCTTTCACTCATCATGCCGAGAAGCAGTATTTCCATTGCTTAAATCCCAAATCATGGGGTAACTGGAAGTGCATCCTTCTTCTTGTCCATCATTTTGAATCACTCAAGTTGCCTTTTGATATTTATAAGACAACACAGGTCTTAATATCATCAGGCTTTTAATTTGTGATTCTTTCTGATTCACTTTAACATTCTTCTTTGCTTTTCCTTTCTTTGTTTTGTTGTGTCTGCCTGTACACATTTAAGATTCCTTCCCTTGGGACAAAATCAATACTAATAATATGTTGATAGTGGTGAATTTCATTGAGGACTATGCTAAGCAATCTATACATAAAATCTATTTTAAACTCACAATAGAATGAGGAAAGCTTAATTATTATTTTTATTTTACAAAGAGGATACATTGTCTTAGAGAGGGAAGAATGATTACTACCAGAAGGAAAGGAGAAAAGAGGAGGAGCTGTAAAATTTCTTTTGTATCTTGTACCTACTTTTCACTAGCTGCATTATTTGAGTTAATTTGCTTTAGTAATTTGTTTCCAAATAAAAAATCAGGACACAGCTTAATAAATGCTTTTTGTGCATCTTGAGAGAATAGGAGGCAGCCTTGCGGTGCATAAGAGGATGTGAAGACTTGAAAAGCAGGTACAGAGGTGGGTTGCCTGTCTCACCTTGGCTCTGCCATTGTGGACCACCAGTGTTATTCTGAGAAAGGGACCCTAAGCCCCTTTACAACTGCTATGTGCAGCTAATGAAGGGTGTTTTTGACAGGTATGACCCTGATGTAAGACACTTAAACTAAAGCCCTATTATGGAGTTTCAGAGTCAGGAGTTCTGTATTACTTTTGAGATCTATAACTCATTGAGGATGACATGTACACTATAGTTTAAATAATGTAGGTCCTATGATTGTTCTGTTTAAGCTTTCCTTTAGGGTTCAGTGAGGTATTCAGGACTAGCTCCATGGGTGTGACCAATGTCATTGCTCTGGGCTTTGTGCTTAGAAGGCTTTATGCTTGGGGTTTAATGCAATACAGTTACTGTCTTGGTATTTTAAATAATTTTATCTCTTAACTTGTGCTTTGTGAGTGAAGTCCATGGGCCCACAGAGCCTGCAACAGGGACTTGGAGCCTGATTCACACATGGTTGGCCCTTCTGCCTTATGGCTCCCTCCCCCAAAAAGGCACTTAGCTCCCCACTCCTTGCCCCTATCTGGAGACCACTGTCCCCTTTTACCCTGCTGTGGGTGGCTTGGTTGCAGGTGTGAGGACTCAGAGGCAGGCTCTGAGGCCATGTGCTGAGTTGGAGAGATTGTGTGTGGGAGTGGGAATTGAGGGATCCCATGCCTATGAATGTCGGCATTTGCCCAGTGAGTATCCTGGTATCCAAGGAAATTTGATCTTAAATATCAAATGAAAACAACAAACATAAACACCTTGACATGTTGAAAGAGTGACCTCAGAAAAAAATCTCCTTGCCCTTTGAATAAGAAGTCCCATGTTTTCATTTTAACTGAGCCGTACAAATTATGAAGCCAACCCTGTAGGTACTCTAAGCAAGTGCAGGTTTTGTTTGTTTGACATGTTACAGAGTGTGTGATAACACTGCCAGTGTACTTGTCCAGAACTTGAATACTGGTCGTGGGTTCCAGGGCCTCTGAAGGCTGTGGCAGAGCCAGGTGTCCCTCAGCTCTGCAAAGTGGCAGCCCATTCATTTTAGGCTCTTCAACACCTTGTGATCAAGCCTTCCCCTGCCTCCTTCTCAGCTCCCTGCACAGTTGTGAAACTATATTATATGGTATAAGCATAGTGTCTCTTACCGCTTCTCATTTTAAATATAAGAAGGATGCAATTATATCTTTGCAGAATTTACTGGGAAAGTCAAATTCTAAGAGAATTCCCAATATTATAATGGAGGAAAGAAAAATTCAGGGAAATTCTCACTGGCTTATTTTTAGATGTATTTTCTCCGTATTTTCTATTTATTTATACAATATTTATGTCAACTCTAACTTAACACTAAATCAGAGCATCTAGTTGCTATTTTGGTTATAGGTCTTTGGCGTGGTCATTACGTCTACTTTGTGACTGTCTGGCTCTTTGGAGTAGGTTGGTAACCTACACCCAGAAGCAGTTTCAGAATCCTTTCCAAGCCCATCTAGGCAAATATTTGTGTTCAATTTGACACAGGTTCTCCCTAGGGAGGTTAAGCTGGGTAGTTCAGTTTGGTTCGGTCAGGAGGGAGTTATCATGAACTTTGGCTTGTTTCTCCTTCTTAAGAAAACAGTAACTTTGGACAGTCCTATCATGGTTGCTTATGCTCACTGCTTAAGTAAAAAGTCTCATTATGCTCAACGTAGGAACTTTTAATTCCACACAATCTCTCTGAGAGAAATTAAAAGCAAACTGTTCTAGTTTGTTCTCCATTTTACCAAATTGGTTCATCTTACAAAACATATTACATAATGTCTACCAAAGAGCCCTCAGAAAGATTTCCAAATAAGGTCACAAAGCCAGTGTGTCACCTTAGTACCCTGTATTTGGTTCAGAAACTTGGGTTCTAACCTCTATCTTGTTATTGATGAAAGAAAAAGAAAAGAGATGACGTATGAGAAAGGGCCTGCCAGAGTCTGGCACAGAGTAGGTATGTAACAAATATTTGTTGTTAAAAGCTATGAAAATAACAACCTTTGTATTATTAGTTTTTAATTGAAAAATATATATTATACATATTTTTGACACACAGTGTGTTGTTTTGAAATATGTGTACATCGTGGAAGGGCTAAATCAAGCTAATTAGCATATGTATTACCTTACATAGTATGTGTGTTTGAGGGGAGGAAGAACACACAATTTCCCTTGGTGATTTTCAAAAATAATACACTGTGAATAACTACAGTCACCATGTTACACAACAGATCTATTGAATTTATTTCCCCTAACTGAAATTTTGTGTTATTTGACCAACCTTTCCACAAATCTCCCCCTATACACTCAGCCTTCTTAACTAGAAGCATTCTAGTGTTTGTTTCTATGATTTTGACTGTTTCAGATTGCACATGTAAGTGAGAGATCATGTGGTATTTGTCTTTTTGTGCTTAGCTAAAATCACATTTTTTTGTGCTTTAAAAATCTCACATTCTTATTATGGAAGAAGGATATCTGTTACTTTATACTATGACTGATGACATATTTAGGATAATACTTAAGTTAATCTAATTGCATACATAATTGCAGGGCATTAGACTCCCATGTTACCACTCTGTAAACATTTCACAGGCAGCAACCATGGAGATTAGGATTTCCCACTGGCAGCTTCCAGTCTGCAGTGTGTCTCAGAGCTTTGCTCTCCAGAAGTCACATGATTAGATTCTTTGTGGCTCAGCAAAATGGCTCATAGGACTGCTTGTCAGCCATGACTCTACCCTGACCGCTCAGCAACAACAAGATTTAAGCTTGGAGAAAACAATGCCACTGATCATCAGGGAAATCCTGAAATTGACTTGGGGAAAGCAAACATAGTTCTTTTATTTAAGATATTAGGAGTTCCAGGTCTTATGGCTGTGGATTGATGGAGATGTTTCATCAAAATATCCAAATAAAGCAAGCTTCCATAACAAAGTAATTTTAATAACAATGTTAATGATAATAATAATAATGTCAAATATCCTACTTAGTGAGTTCAAAGTCTGTGTTAATTTATAGTAATTTGGATAGTACAAAATTGCCAAAATTTAACTGTTTTTGACCTGGAATATAGCAGATTCATATGATTTCTAATATTCACACATATTCACCATATAACAAATTGTTTTATGGATCTTGTGTACCAGCTGAATCCTAGAAGTATACATTGTTCCAGCACAATTTCAGTACTGATTTTACCTTTGTCGGGAATATGCCATTGAGGTTTGTAGCATATTATCACACGTAGTGCTTTTCACATAGAGGAGTTGTTCAAAACATGCTAGCTATTGATTAACTCTAATGATTTACAATTTCAATTCCTCACTATTATATGAAGAATACTATCTATAATTGGGCCAGAACCTTAATTGCTTGGCCTTGCCAAAAATAGGGGGTGTTCAGAATACTGGAAATTTTATATCTTTAATGTTTTGAAACGGTCCTAGAATGATAATTACCCAGGTCAAGGGCCATCTTATTTGAGTTTATACAAAGGTATTTCTACTTGATTTTGCTACTGATTAAAGAGCCAGGGAAGATGACACGTGTCTCAGAGACTCATAGCACCTTCAGCCAGAAAAAGCATCAACCGTTTTCTGGATGTTGGCCAATAAGGGCCTTTCCTTGGTACTGGAGGCTTGGGACCCAAAGCCATCTTTGTGTTTTCTTTCTCTGATGTTTCTTTTTAGAAACCGGAAAGCTTAATCTTCTGTCTCAGACATAAGTAGATATCATCAGTTATACCAAATACTGAGTGGATGTTATCAGCAAGGTCTAAAGACAAACTGGTGGATTATTGAGTTTCCACTTTTGCCCTGTAGTAATCATTGGGCTATGTAAAGGTGAAAGTCTGTGATGTGCCATCTGGGCACATGACTGTTGTGTTGTACTTTGCATTGGGAAGTCCTTGATAGAAGATTGATTATTTTACAGTTTCTTCCTGCCAGCTCTAAAAGGAATAGGGTCCTTTGTTTTCTTTATTTCTTTCTGTGGCCTGATTATCATCAAATGTCCAATCATGGCTTTGTATGTGGGAGAGAAAACGAAGCAGTTAGAGGAGGTCAGAGGGCTCATGACATGTTGGTAATGGGTAGGTGAGATGCTAGACACTTTTCCCATACCTTCCTCCTGTAATGTAGCTTCAAGAATGCTTCCCAGTGACCTGGAATTTTTTAAAAATATTTTTTTAGTTGTATATGAACACAATACCTTTATTTATTTTATGTGGTACTGAGGATAGAACCTGGTGCCCCACACATGTGAGGCAAGTACTCAACCGCTGAGCCACAACCCCAGCCTGTGACCTGGCATTTTTGATGTCAGAAAGAAAGCTTCTTTAACAAGAGGGTTATTCCAATCAATATGTCTTTTACTGTGGACAGAAAAGTGGTATATGGACAAAAGAAGGAAATGTACATAGAGAAATAATCTCCATTTTACTAGGCCCTATATATTATTATTATTCTATTCTATATTAATAGATGGAGTTGTCTGATTCAGCAAGTAACCTAATCTTTCTTTGCTGCAATTTCCTTTTGCCTAAAACAGAGATGCAGTTGCACTTCTTAGAGGGTTCAAAAGATTAAATGAGTTACTATATGTAACATGCTTAGAACAAGGATCAGCAAACTGTGGTGCATGGACCGAATTTATCCACTTATTTTCCATGAGCTAAAATCTTCTAAACATTTTAAAAATAATTGCATTTGAAATGATTGTATACATACCTAGATAATATCTTCAATTTTGCCTCTTGGGTATAAAGCCTAAAATGTTTACTATCTGGCCCTTTAAGTAAGTTTGCTGATTCTAGCATACAATAGTGCCTGGCACAAGTAAATGTTTTTAAAGTATTAGCTATTATTAATAGCATACTACTGTGCAATTATTGTGAGCAATTAAAATTATACTGCTATATTTCAGAGTTATGATGATAAGGATGTGAATCAGTATGATGGTAATAGATGTGGTAAATACATATACATGTATGTACACATATAAATATATACACGTGTATATATACACTTACACAAGGTGGTGTGTATGTATTTACATGGATAAATTTTTAAAATTGGAATTTCTTAAGCATGTATCATGTGCCAGATATTATACTAAACAGGTAAATTAGATTATTTAATTTATGTGGGATAGCTCCTATTTCTATTGCTGTTAATAGAAGAGGAAATCTTGGACTTAAAGAAGTTTCAAATGACTTTCTATTATTTTGAACCTGCAAAATAACTTCAGATCTCTTATCATGGTGCCACACTGACTTGTTATAGTTAAACAAATGTCATCAAGGTGGGTGTGGCAGACACTTGATAACCACAAATCATTTCTTGACTTTAAGGAGGCAAAGTCTGTTTTATTTGGCAATCTGTGACAGACATAGATTTCAATATTAATGCTAGCCTGAAGCTTGGTTTAGCTGTTGTGTCTGCTCTAAAGTCCATTATGTAATTCATTTATTTTTCAAGAAAAAGTAGCTTTTCCCAACATTGAGCTAGATGAAATAATTGGATTATATTTTCTGTTGCTTTTATTTAGTGTGTGTGTGTTTTACTTAAGTTTAGAAGCACTATATTTTAAAGTTTTGATTGAAATTGTTTCTAGTTTTATTCTCCACCACTGAAGTCTTTTGAACATGATTACCTTATAATAACTTGTCTTATTGTCTGTATCCTGATGCTTTGACCTTGCAGGGCCTTGCTGATCCTGGAGGACCTGCCCCTTCTAACATTAGCCAGTTCCTAGAGGCAGTGAAATCTCACCTGTGAGCACAATTTTCAAATGTAACCAAGCAATCCCAAGCTCACACCTCTACTCACCTTCCTTATGTGATTCTCATACTCTGGGCCACTATTTACCTGCCTAACCACCCCAGGGTCAGCTACCAAAAATTAGGGGTAGATTCTATGTCCCCAGGTCTGCTGAAGTTATTCAAAATAGCCAATCCTGAGCCTGCTCACCCTGCCTTTCCCATTCCTTCTCTTAGAAAATGCAAAAGGGCTCTTTCCTTGAGTTCCCTGTCTTTCTCTGCCTCCTGACTAAACTTGATGTTTCCTCTATTGCCCCTGTTCCAGGAGGCATGCCTCCTTCTCTTGGGATCTATGAGTAGCAAACTGTCTTTTCAATGGCAGTCATCTTCTGATCTGTTTTCTTTGCCAAATCTGAAAAATAATAAAACTACTATTTTAGAACAGCCTGTCTAACCAGGCAAATGATAAATACTTTCCAGGGGGAAAAATAACTTGTCTTGTAGACTCTGTTGGTTTTTCTATATACAATGGTTTACATGCAATAAAGTCAATAGGATCATGAAGAGGCAGGGAAATGAATTCCACAGTATTGATTTCAGAAGTAATAGGCATAGGATGGGATTAATAGCTGGTTGGACATAGAAGAAAAAAGAATGAATGCAGTTAAAGACAAATCCACAGAAAATATACAATTGAAGAAAGAAGAAAAATAATGGAACAACAACAACAACAACAACAACAATAACAAAGAACAGAGTATAAGAGACATGTGGGACCACTTCAAAGAGTAATGAATCCCAGTGTAGAGAGGAGAGATTGGAAGAGAAGCAACATTTGAAAAGATGAGGATAAAAACCTTTTTAAAATTAAAATGACAGCCGGGTGCTGAGATAGGAGAATGGTGAGTTCAAAGCCAGCCTCAGCAACGGCAAGGTGCTAAGCAACTCAGTGAGACCTTGTCTCTACATAAAACACAAAATATGGTTGGGGATGTGGCTCAGTGGTTGAGTGCCCCTGAGTTCAATCTCCAGTACCAAAAAAAAAAAAAAAAAAATTAAAATGATGAACATTTCATCAGCAAAGCTCAACGACATAAAGTTTTTTTTTTTTAACTTTGGAATTGATAAATTAATTGTGGCATATTAATGTAGCAATAAAGGAATATATTGCTATACAAAAAGAACAGGGTAAATTGCACAGATACGATGAGTGAAAATACCCCCAATAGCCAAGATTAATCTATGATGATGGACATCAGATTGTTGATTTACTTTGGGGGAGTATTGACTAAAGAGGGTATGAAACATCTTTCTGGGGTGTTGGAAATATTCTACATCTTGATCTTGGTGATGGTGATTACGTTTGTGTATTTATGTGTGTGCATACATATGCATGGGTGTGTATGTATATATACATATATTCATATGTATGCTTAAGAGTTGTATGTTTCTTACATTTTTTATCTGCGTCAATAAATGAGAGCTAAAACATGTTATGTCAATCTAAAGTTGTGATGGAAAAGTTACTGAGAATAATATGTAAAGAGAAATGATTTATTGAAAAGAAGGAGTTGAATAAATGTAATTATCCCAAGAAAAGAAAGGTACTGGACATGCATTCATTTCCAAATGACTTGTGGAGGTGAATTAAACATTGTTGGTTGGGCCAAGGGCTTCCATTCTTAAAATGGGAAGCAGGTAAATTATGAATGATTTCTGTAAGATCACAACTTGATTTGTTGTTCTATAGATAGTCCATACTTAAAGCAATTATACACTAGAATGTAAAGAAAAGCTCATCTAGGCTGAGAATAAAACAGTGTATGCTTTGACAAGGGAAATGCCAAATGATTCTACGCATACTGTTTAAACTATTTTTTAAATAAAATTAATCCCAGAGAATGTTTAGAAGTTTGTGGTATACTCATTTGGAGGACATTTTCTTTTTTTAAAATATGTATATTATTTTTAGTTGTAGATGGACACAATATCTTTATTTTATTTATTTATTTTTATGTGATGCTGAGGATCGAACCCAGTGCGTTGCATGTGCTAGGTGAGCATTCTACCACTGAGCCACAAGCCCAGACTGGACATTTTCAAACTTAGGTGTGAGTAAGAATTCAGCAGGAAAGGCCAAGAATCACAATTAGCTGGTTTCCTCCATCACTAGTGTGGTCAGGAGCTGTCGGTCAGAAGTTGCTTCCTTCTTTTGAGAAGTGCTGGCAATCATGTATACTGACTGATCGATACTTGTTAAAGTCAAATAGCCACAAAAAATCTAAGAAGGATTTGGTTCTGTCTTTGATTTTTTTTTTTCAGAAATACTTATTATTAATCTCTGTCCCATGAGATTGGGCCATAGTTTGTGGAGCTCCATACAAAATAAAAATCAGGACCTCCTGTTCAAAAGTTGAAAATTTCAAGGTGAGAACTACAGAGCATTAAACCAAATATGGGGCTCTTCTCCATGTGCGGCCCTGTGCAGCTGCATAGATTGCGTGCTCAAGGAGCTGGCTTTGTTTCTTAGCACTGTATTTGAACCCTCTATGACTACAGTCCTGGCACACTCTGCAGCCTCATCATCTAGTTCCTCCCCCATGTTCTCGCTATACCTTTTGGCTTGCAGGTCTTAAGATACTTCATTTGTCCTTGTCTTAATGCATATGGTTTGTCCCTGAGTATTCTTTAACGGCTGGTCTGTCTGACATATTCTATTCATTTTTGTTCACTAAGTCTCCTGAGAGAATTATCCCTTTTTCTCTGAGCTATGTCTGACCCTGTGAGATATTTTCCTACTTTATTACTTTATTGACATTTTTGTTTACTTGTTTGTCTTTTAAAATGTGAGCTCATTGCAGTCAGGAATTATGTCTTATTTATATCATTGCATTGCACAAAATAGGTATGTAATAAATATTAATTTATAAATGAACAAAAGAGTAAAATTCTAAAGATACAGAATGGAGAAAGTTCAGCTATATTTAAAATTGGGAGCACAGCTACTTTTTTTCTATTGAAATAATGTATGGCATTTAAAAAAATGTAAAAGATGTAAGAGTGACTAGACTCAATCTTTCTGGTTCTTCTTAGGGGTATTTAGTTAATCCTTAAGAATTTTGACATTCAGATTAGTAAAATAATTTGACCTCATTTCTACACTTTGGTTCAGTCTAATATATTTTACTTTCATATTTTTGTCTTTTGGTGCTAGGATTAGTAAGTCTACTTCACATAAGTAAGATGACAAAAGAGTTATTTGGAGTAATGTTTTGGAATACACTTTCCCCAAAGAGATTATTATATCCTGAATGAATAAATGAACCAGCAACTGAAAGCTACTAGTAGCTAGACTAGTAATAATTGCTTTCCCTAATTTTTTATATACAAAATAGTTTTATTGCTATTTCCATACACCCTGGCCAAATTCTTTCTTTTTCCCTCACAATAATTTCCACCAACTGTTGGAAAGTTAACAGGTATGAGCTGAAATATAAACTGCAGTTTTTCTAGAGTTTTGTGCTGCCTTTTCACTCAATGAGACATTACTTTCCAGCCCTGAGGGTCAAGACCATGAATCATTTTATTTCCTTTTTTTTTTTCCTTAAGAAAAAGTAATTCATCTGAGAAGGCCAACGTACTCTGGGTAATATAAAAAGCACTGTTTAATAGCAGGCAAGATGAAGAAAGGAGGAGACACCCTTAGCTGAGCAAAGGGTAGACTGAGAAGCTTTTTGGCCCTGACTGTACTCTGGAAGAAAACAGAAACAGAAGCAAGTGGAAATATGATGAGGAGTAAGCACCGGGCAGACAGTGGTAATCTGAAATAAAGACAGTCACATTCAGAGCCATGGTCCTCTCAGCAAGACAGCTTCAAATCACAGTTAGCAGACATCTACAATTTCAGAAGACCTAGTCTTAGACCTGTTGGAGCCTAATTACTAGGAAAACAGAAGGGTAGAGTAATTATTACATGATGTCTTTTCACATCTGTTTCAACTTCCTCTCTAGGCTGTGGAGGGTATACTGGCTATGATTATGGTGGATGGGAAAATACCGTTGCTTTCAGCTTAATCAAGGTAAATTCCATGAGTGAACGGAAGTGGATTTTGACAAAAAAGAACTATGAAACATCATGGATAACATGGAAAAACTATTCACAGAATTTGGGAAAGGCGAGGGTAATTTTATTAAAGTGAAAATTTTCTTTTCTTTTCTTTTTTTTTTTGGTACTGGGGATTGAACTCAGGGCACTCGACCACTGAGCCACATCCCCAGCCCTATTTTGTGTTTTATGTAGAGACAGGGTCTCAATGAGTTGCTTAGTGCCTTGCCGTTGCTGAGATGGGCTTTGAACTCGTGATTCTCCTGTCTCAGCCTCCCTATGTGCTGGGATTACAGGCTTGAGCCACCGCGCCTGGCTAAAGTGAAAATTTTCTTATATAACTTTTTTCTTTATGTAATTTTTCTTATATAATATCTGGCTTTTGATCAACTAAAAGTCTTTTTCACATGCCAGCCAATATTTGAAAAGGAAGTATAAAGTAAAATGGAGAGAAATAGTATGAATGGAAGGATAGCCTGAAAACAGTCTGGGACAAGTAGTATTCATTCATTCATGTGATTGCCATTTACCAGGAAAAGTAACAGATCCTATTAATTTCTGTTTCCTCTTTGTTTAATGGAATGGCAAGAAACTAGACCTGTACTGAACCTCAGGTCTATGGCTACTAGTTCATTTTCGTTTCTTAACTAATTTACATCTCTTCTATTTTCTGTTTATTCCTCTATGAACTATAGGATTGTAATGTCAAAACTATGTGATTTAATATATACAAATATGTATTATAAAGCATATAATTGTTAAATGCTCATAATAAATAATACATAATCAATGTATAATTAAACTTATATGTATATATTTATTGAGGAATAAAAAGAAAAGTAAAATATCTGATTATTTTCATCAAGTTTTCTATGTCATATAAGTATCTGGATGATTAATTTCCCCCAGAACTTATGAAGATCTATTTTATAATAGAAAAGATTCTTATTTACACCTGGGAGTGACAACTATTACTGATATAATGGTAGTAATAATAATAGCTAAGATATATTATGTGCTTACTATATGCCGGGTACTATCCTAATACTTTAAATGTACTAATTAACCAAATCTATGCAACTTTGTGAGGGAAAAGCTGCTATTAATCCCATTTTCTAGATAAAGAAACTGAGGCTCCTGGTGTTTAAACCACTTGCCAGAGTGACATGATCAGAGGCCACTTTATATTTAAACATAGTCTGTTTTTCCCATCCATTCCCTTCCTTGTTGTGAGTTAGCATCCACATACCAGAGAGAACTTTTGGCCTTTGGTCTTTTGAGACTGGCTTATTTCACTTAGCTTGATGTTCTCCACTCTCATCCATTTACTGGCAAGCCATAATTTCATCCTTCTTTACTGTTAAGTAATATTCCATTGTGTATATATACTACATTTTCTTTATCCATTCATCTGTTGAAGGTCACCTAGGTTGGTTTCATAGCTTAACTATTGTGCATTGAACTGCTATAAACATTGATGTGTCTGTGTGGCTGTAGTATGCTGATTTTAAGTCTTTTGGATATAAACCAAAGAATGAGATAACTGGTTAAATGGTGGTTCCATTCCAAGTTTTCTAAGGAATCTCCATATTGCTTTCAGTAGTGGTTGCACTGATTTGCCTTCCCACCAGAATGTATGAGTGTATCTTTCCCCCCCACATCCTCACCAACATTTATTGTTACTTGTATTCTTGCTAATTGCCATTCTGACTGGAGTGAGTGCAGTTTTATTAAGTTCATTGGATTCAGTGTAGTTTTAAGTTCATTGGATTAGACAAAGGGGAATGAAGGGAAGGGGATGAGATAGGAATAGGAAAGACAGTGAAATGAATCAGACATAGCTTTCCTATCCTTATATGTGAATACATGACCAGTGTAACTGCGCATCATGTACAACCACAAAAATGGAATTCTAATTAGAGTAAGTTATACTCCGTGTATGTATAATATTTCAAAATACACTCTACTGTCATGTATATCTAAAAAGACCCAATAAGAAAATAAGTGTAGTCTAGATCATTGGGGAACCAAATCCTTAACTCTCACACTAAACTACTTGCACAGAATTAGTGATTTAGCTGTAATATTTAATAAAAATGTAATTTTTCCAGGGTGTAGTACTACATCATATAAATCCATCTCTGGTACTTCAGGACAGAGATATGATTCTTGTGTACTGCCACACAGCCACAGAAATGGAAAAACACAAAGTTTTTACACTGCTCCTCATCCTTCAACTCTAGTCATTGAGGAATTTTACCATTTCTTTCTTTGGCCTGGGGACCATTGTTATTTTTTATACTTACAATTGAAATTCCCAAAGGAACAGTATTGAGAGGTTTTTCTTTTCCCTGGTAGTTAGCCAGACAGCTGACAGGAAATGCTAGAGGGAAGCCTAAGAATTTGAAGAAACAATTTCTAAAATTACCTACCATTCTTTTCATTTAATTCACTTTTCCTTCTGCTATTCTCTTCTCTCTGTCTCTCTCTCTCTCTCCCTCTCTCCCTTCTTTCTTTTCTGTCTTCTTCCCATTACTCCTGTTATCCTCTACTTAAGTCATGATGGGAGATTTCCTCTATTTCTTCACTCTCAGACTTATCCTTTTAGTTTGTCCTGAATATCTTATTTCTCTATTATTCTGAAGAAAACAAAAAAAGTACTTTGTAGTATAAATAGCACGGCCATATATTCTTTCAAATGTCAGAGGAGTTGAAAAGTCAGCCAATGAGCCACAGAAAGTATGAAGATTTAGTTGTGCCAAAGAGTGGTCATTATCAGAGAATAAAGCTGGTCCAGCAGACACCATGACCATGGACCATGATGCAGGCAGGACAAGTGGATGCCAGACAGAAGCTGTGGCTTCTACCACATGTGCATTCAACTTCCATGGGTCAGAGTCCTCAATGCAAACTACGCTCCTTATTCACTGTACTGAAAGCACTAGTTCACCTTGATTTCTCCTTACAGTCAGTGAGATCCCTTTCGGGTTTTCATTTGCACAGTGGTGCTACTCACCTCCGTATCCTCCCCCACCTTCTCATTGGCTAATTCCTCCACAGGTTGGCACTGTGTTCTGAAGCAGAAGGGTCTGGTTTTCCTTTATTGTAAGGGAAGGGTCAAGGAAGAACAGCTACAGCATATTGGTGACTTGCTCATATACAGCTGCAGAAATGTGAGTTTGATGCTTGGTCAGAAGCCATATGGGTAGCTTGAGGGCCTTTGGAATTCAGATTTAAAAATCTGGATTCAGATGTTAATCCTTTTGGGGATATAGGGCCATATGCCAGAGGATTTCTGAATTCTTAAATATTATTTTTGATGTTGTCAAAATATCATATATTGTTAACATTCCCAGCGAATGAGACTTATTTAAAAGTGGTATGAAAAGAGCAATGTTTGTGGCCACTTCTGCTTGTGGCTATTTTAGTCATCATGAAGACTTAGCCATCGGTTATATGACTTCTGGTAGAGTTGTAAATCTCCATGTGTGTGTGTGTGTGTATGTGTGTGTGTGTGTGGTGTACATGCACATGCGTGTGAGTACGATGTTTTCCTTGCCTTGGTCCCAGGCCACAGATTCTGTCTGAGTGCACTCATTTCAAAGTGGTGTGCATGGAGTCATTGCTGAGGAATGATCTCATTTATGATGTGGATGGGAAATGGAAATTCCATTTCTGTTTTTGCTTCAGAATATTTCTGCTTTTTTTTTTTGGTTTCTATTTAAATACCAAAACATTTAAATGGAAAACACAAGTGGATTTTTTCCACCAACACACCTTATTTAACATTTTACTGCTAAATTACCTTTAGTCAGTAATAACATTATGGGGTAAGTATGCTGCTTATCTTCTTGGATTAGATTTTATTACCCTGGTGATTGTTTTTACCCTGGTCAGGTCAGTAGTTTAAAACTGAGCATTCAAAATACAATTTTGTCTGTTTGACTTGTTCATAATTTTATAATTTGTTTTTTAAAAGAACTTTTTAGTGATCACTATTGATTCTTGTCAGTGAAATCTTACACTAACATAATTTAGTTTTTCCTGAAGGATTCTGAATGTGCCTAAAGAGCTATATTTAGGAAAGGCTTCATGTAACATCTGGGTAGTTGTACAGCAGCTGGGTAACAGAACATAAGGAACTTGACTCAAAGCTCAGAGCGCTAATTGAGAAAGAGCCTGGTGTTTAGTTCCGAAGTCAAGGGGAAAGCAATGTGGGAGGTAATTATCCAATTTGGGATATGGCTTGGTTAAAAGAGTTTCTGTGTTAATAAAAATATAATGAGGCCTAGCCCCCCTGGGGCTGCTGTTTATTTTTGCATATCTCCCCCAGGAGCTATCTCCAGGTGCAAGATGGCTCAGTGAGACCATGTTTTACCCTTGGCATTGACTCAATTAGAAGGTGGGCGTCTACTTCCTGAAAACACTGAGCCCAATAGTGACATGATACTGGGAAAGCAAGTGTTTTAGGAGAATCACAAGATAATTTTCCCACTTTCTTGGCAGGGGTGAGGCTCTGATGTTAGATTCTGGTTTAATCATTACAATTTAATTTTAGGAGACATTAGTGATTAAGGAAGAATAAGAAAATAAAGATTATAAGCTTGGATTTAGGAAGGAGAGGTAAAGAACACAGTTGCTGGTTTGGAGTGAATTGTGTATACTAGAACATTTAACTTAAAAGTACACTGTGCTTAGCGACTTGGGAGGCTGAGGCAGAAGGACTGCAAGTTCAAAGTCAGCCTCAGCAACTCAGTGAGGCCCTGAACAAGTTCGATATATTAAAATAAAAAATAAAACGGGCTGAGGATGTGACTTAGTAGTTAAGTGCCTCTGGATTCAATCCCTGGTACCAAAAAAAGAAAAAAAGAAAAGAAAAAGAAAAAGAAAAATGATACTGTGAATCAGAAGTGAATCACCTTAGAAGACAGGTTGGTTGGAAATAACATGGAAAAAGAAACAACCTAGGCCTCCTTTTCTTCTGTAAACTTGAACAAATAAGAGATTTTTTTTTTTTTAAAAGACACTTTTAGTATGGGTATGATGGAAAAAGAGGTTGTTTTTGGTCCATCTCAAAAATTCCTATCTTTCCTTTGAAGATCAATGGGAAGGCTTCTGCCCTCTGGTCTGGTCTGGTTTTCATTACTATACCATTAACATTCTTTCTTTTGGTTTCTTCTGCATTTACAGCTTATTCCTTTTGGCATTCTCAGGTCCTAGCCTTCTATCTATTGGTCCCACCACACCTTCACTATCCTTCATCCCCTGTGGACCTCTGTCCCTTCCTTGTCAGCTTTGATTCCAGGGTCAATTGTCATATCATTCCTTGTACACACCCTGGGATGCCTTTTGCCTCTCTCATGTTCCTGGACCCCTGGTTGGGTCTGAGTCTGCTCTGAGCTGCTCTGTCAGCCACTGTGTAGCTGGATTTGGCTACAGAAAACAGTGAACTGGGCTGGTACCACTACTTTAAATCTATCACCAAAGCCACCAAATGAGCCTGTAGTGCTGTTGGACAATCATTCTGTACTTATCTTTGCTATTCACACTTCCATTCTCCTGGATTTATTTCAAACTTCTCTCTGATCTAGTATCTAGTATCTCCTCTCCCATCTTGACTCTCAGCTGAGGGCCCATTTCCTGCTTTTTGGAGCATATTGAAACTGACAGAAGAGAACATCCACACAGTACTACTGCCTTACTCTTTGTTCGCTGGCATCGCATCTTCCAGGTCTGCTCTGCCAGGGACTCCGTTCCAGTCTCTTCATGCTTGCACTAGGTCTTGCCCTGTTTTGCCTACTCAAGGACACAGCCCAGCAATGCTCCTTCCTTTCTTCTACCCGTTTTTTTCTTTGTTCTTCTCAATGCTACCATAATGTACATACCTGCTTCTTTTTCTTCCAATATCAGAAATCCTTCCTTTAAGTCTCCTTCCCCTGCCAGCCACCATTTCTTATCTTGGTTCCCCTTTGTGTTAAAATTCCCTTAAAGATATTTCTATACTCACTGTCTCCAGATCTTTTTCCTCAATCCCTGGTAATGCCCACTTCCATCAGGCATATGCCCCGACCATTTCACCAGATGACACTTTCAAAGTCAACAGTGACCTCTGTGTTGTTAAATCCACTAAATAATTCTCAGTCCTCATCTTACTTATCCTGAGCATGCATCTGACATACTTTGTATACTCCTTCCTTCTTTGTATACTTCCTTCCAAAGTTCTGGGATAACACATTTTCTTGGATTTCTTCCTAGCTCATCATTTACTCCTTTTTACATTTCCTTTGCTTATTTTTCTTTTCCTCAGTCCCCTAATACTAGAGTGCTCTGGCTTCAGTTCTTAGACTTCTTTTCTCTTTGTCTATACTTATTCTGTTTTTGGTCTTGCCCAGTTCCATACTTTCAATATTATCTCTATACTGACATACCCTAATTATTATATCTAGCCCATACTCTCTCATGACCTTCAGCTTTTTATATGCATTTTTGTATTCATACCTAACTTCTCCACTTATATATTTATTAGAAATCTCAAACTCAGTACACACCAAATGGATTTCCTTGATTTTTCCTCTAAAATCTGTATTCTCTTCATCCTTTCTATCCTTGTCAGTGGCAACTCCATTTTTTCCATCCAAAACCTTGGAATCATCCTTGAATCTTTTCTTTCTCTCATACCCTAGATCTGCTCAACATTAAAAATATATTTAGAATCTAATCACTCCTTGTCCTTGACTGTGTTACTGACCTGTGCTATAATTTCGTTTTGCTTGTGTTAGTCTTCTAATAGGTCTCTGGCTTCTACCTGTGGATTTTATAATTTACTTTCAACCTATCAGTGAGTCATTTAAAAAATATATTAGCTATATTATCTTACTTCTCCTCTCTGACCCTGCAATGGATTCAATTCTTTCCCAATTAAAAAAAGTCCTTATAGTGTTTTAGAGAGCCTATGTTAGTTTCTTATGGGTACTATAAGAAATCCCTACAAACTTGGTGGTTTATAACAATAGATGTTAATTCATTCACAGCTCTGGAGGCAAGAAGTACAAAATCAAGGTGTGGGTGTGCTTTGAAGGCTAGGAGAGAATCCTTGCTGTTCTCTTCTAGCTTCTGGTGACTCCTGCTGTTCTGTGCCTCATGACAGCATAACTCAAATCTCCGCTTCCTTCTTTACATGGCTGCTGCTTCTCCCTCTTATAAGAACACTTAATATTGTAGTTAAGCCCTCAGATTATCCAGATGGTCTCATTTTGAGATCATTAAATTATTTGCTTTTGCAAAGGGACCCTTTCTCTAAATATACTCATATTTTGGGACTTTGGGGGGGTTAGGATGAGAACATATTTTTTGAAGGCCATCAATGAACATTCTCCAGAACCCCATCTATTATGTCCCTTGTTACTGCTTGGATTTCTTTTTCCTGCAACTCTGACCCTTGAACACCTTGCTGTAACCATACTGGATTTCTGGATTTTTGTCTCAAAAATACTAGGCACTTAAGGATTAAGTCCTTTGTATTGGCTGTTCCCCTCTGCTTGGGACACTTTTCCTCCAGATACTGGCGTGGATCACTCATTCACATTACATTCTTATGAGGTTTTCCTGTCAGTAGTTTATTTGAAATTGTAGTGCTCACCTTCCTTTTTACCCTGATCTTATTTTTCACTTTTCTCCCATTTTGTTTGGACGGGCAATTCTGGTTTATGAGATGTTGCCTGGGGTGCTAGGATGGCTGGAAGATCCAGATGGCTCAGACATATGTCTAGCAGTTGTTTCTGGCTGCCAGATGGGAGCTCAGTAGGAGCTGTTGGCCAGGCACCTCAGCTCTCTGTGTGGACCTCCTATGAAAATGTTTGGGTTTCTTCACTGGTTGGTGGCTGAGTTTCAAGAGCGAACATTGTCAGAAGAAAGAAGTACAGCTGATGATTAGGTTATTACCTGATAAACTCATCAGCAATTGAAAGTATCATTAAGTCACACACTGACTGTGTGACTCCTTGGGAGCTGTGGCTCACAGCCATTTTTCTGTACTGTGAGAGGATATCCTGACATGTATCTCTAGTCTGGGAAAAGATCAAAATTCCAAATTCTATGTGGAGTTTATTCTGAATTTCATATAGCTTTCATATCACTGTAAAGTCACAAAATCATTTAAAAAACCTATCACAAGTTGCAGACTGTCTGTAGAAGCTGCCAATCTGGACTCAGAAGTGCTATTGCTCTGTTGCACTTTTTTGGTCAAAACTGGTTGGCAGCCTAGATTTGATGTAAACTCTACTTCTCCTCCAGGGGAGTGGAAAGATTGTGCAGGGAGCATAGAAACTGATTTAATCATCTTTGGAGACTATCTACCAGAAGAACCTTCCTGAATTCCTAATAACATGCCATGGTGCAGCTGCCCACCCAAATAGCACCTTGATTTTTGTGTTTATTCTCTTTTTATCCTGCCATTCTGTTATTGAGGGATTGTTGTCCCAATTGTAAAAAAATAAATAAGCAATATTTTAAGATTTTAAAATATTAGTTAAATCAGTTAAATTTAACATAGTCAAATCAGTTCATTAGGATCCTCAATGTTCCTTGCATCCAATTTATAAAAACTGTTCTGTGTGCAGTGAGGGTGGAGGGAAATCCATTCATAGGCCTTAACAATTGGTTGAAGTTATGGATAGTTTGCCTAAATTTGACATGCAAAGGAAATTACTCCTTGACATTATTACTCATAGTTAGTAGATCTTCCCTATATCTTTATAATATCAGATTCCCCTTACTCCTTCTTTCTTTTATTTTACATTAGCTTCCACATGTGAGAGAAACCATTCGACCTGTGATTTTTCTGAGTCTAGCTTATTTCACTTAGCATGATTTTTTCTTCATTTCCATCCATTTACTGGAAAATGCCATTATTTCATTTTTTTTTTTTATGGCTTGGTGAATCTCCATTGTGTATACATACCACATTTTCTTTTTTTTTTTTTTTTTCAGTACCAGGGATTGAACTCAGGGGTATTTGACCACTAAGCCACATCCCCAGCCCTATTTTGTATTTTATGTAGAGACAGGGTCTCACTGAGTTGCTTAGTGCCTCGCCATTGCTGAGGCTGGCTTTGAACTCACGATTCTTCTGTCTCAGCCTCCCTAAGTGCTGGGATTACAAGCGTGAGCCTCCACGCCCGGCTTACCACATTTTCTTGATTCATTCATCTATCCTCTGTCTGGTATCTGAGTTGATTCCTGAGCCATTGTGAATTGTGCTGCGATAAACATTGAATTGGCTGGGTCACTGTAGTATGCCAGTTTTAGTTGTTTTGAATAAATATTGAAGAGTAGGATAACTGGGTCATAAGATAGTTCTATCTTTAGTTTTTTGAGTCATCTCCGCAGTGCTCTCCAAAGTGGTTGTATTAATCTGCAGTCTACTAACAGTGTATGAGTGTCCCTTTTCTTCCACATCCTTGCCAGCATTTGTTATTATTCATATTCTTGATAATTGCCATTCTCTCCAGTCAGCAATTGAAAAATTTTTTGGTAAGCTTATTTTGGTCAGTAGATTAAATTATTGTTCAGCAAGGTATAAATATATGCATAAGATGGGCATGGTAAAGAGAATAATGGTCTCTCAAAGATGTCCATGTTCTAAACTCTGAAATTTAAGAGTACAGACCTTGAGTGGAGAAATTATACTGGATTATACAAGTGGGCTCAATCCAATCCCGAGAGCCCTTAAATATTCAAGAAGTTTAAAGATATGCAACCGGTTACCACTGCTGACTTTGAAGTTGTAGGAAGGGGACCGCTAGAAGCTGGGTACTAGTTGTCGGCTGACATCCAGTGAAGAAACAACGATCTCAGCCTATAACTTGTAACCACAAGGATTCCAATTCTGCCAACACCCCAAGTGAGCAGAAAATGAATTCTCCCGGAGAGCCTTCAGAGAGGCTCAAGGACAGCTAACACCTTGATTGTGATCCAGTGAGACTCACACTAGGTTCTGACCTATAGAACTCCAACACAACAAATCTGTATTGTTTTAAGCCACTACGTTTACAGTAACTTTTTTGTGGCAGCAGTAGGAAAATAATACATTTCATTATAAATTAAAGACTGCAGTCTTCAAATTCTATCACCAAAACACATCAGACTTCTTTACTTCCAGTCAAAAAGAATGATCTTTGTTTTAACTACTATTCTAGGACAATCAGGCATTTTTAGAGTCACGATAGCACTATGTTCTTTGAAAGAAAGATATCTTTGAAAGATAGCACTATGTTCTTTGAAAGAAGTCATTTTGGTGAATGCTGGCTTGCAATACATTTCAGTGTGAACCAGGTGACACCTGATCGGATGAAGTGGCTGCGGTGGGAGTGTAGGTTGGTCATGTTCAACAGCAGGGTATAGAAGTAGGTGGGGGCAATCTGGAAAATTCAAAAGTTGTGCAGAAACTCAATCCTATCCTTCCTCTGCTAAAATACTTCTTATTAAAGAAAGTGGTGCCTTGGTTTTTAGAATATGTCTCTAAAACCAAGGTTTAGGTGGACTCATCTCTGTCATGTATCCCCTTTGCCCCTCTCTGATTTTCAAGACAAGGTCATCAGGTACAAAGTCAAAGGTAAGTCATATATTGTAGCATTGTTTCAGTTACCTGGGAATCAAAATAAGCTACCTTAAGTGAACTCATTTTAACACATTGAGGGTAGATCTTTTTCCATATTCAAAACAAAGAAGAAAATGATATTAGGTGTAAAAAATTTTAACAAGGAAAAATATTCCAATTAATATTTTAATTGTGGTAAATGAAAGAGGAATGAAACTAGAATGATGAAAGAGATTGTTTTACTTCTGTCTAATAGAAGTACAGGAAAAATTAAAATAAGGCTATTTGCTGAACATTCATATAGTAAATTATTTTTCCATCAAGAAAGTCTGAATCTAGGTGAGCTAAATTATTGCTGTGATCATGGATATACCACATTCTGAGCTTCATTTCTTATTCATAATAATAACACCAGTACTTGTTCTACTTCACACATAGGGCTAAGGGGAGAGATGCTATGTATTAAAATGGAAAGTTTTGAACAAATGTAAAATATAGGATGCACCAGAACAGCGTAATTATCATTAGTATAAGACTTCTTATATTTTATCATTTATTTAATTTAGTGAAAGGGATTATTGCACCTGTTCAAGAAAAAAGTTTAGCTGTAATTGTTTGGAAGTCTTTGTCGCATTTTTGTGGGAGAAGAAAGGGTTTCAAAGAATGTACTTCTGGGCTGGGGTAGCAATTCTAGCTCAGTGGTAGAGCACTTGCCTAGCATGTGTGAGGCACTGGGTTCCATCCTTAGCACCACATAAAAATAAATAAAGGTCCATCAACAACTAAAATTAAAAATAAAAAAGGAATGTACTTCTGCAATTACAAAGAGGTTAAATAAAGAAAAGAAAATTTCCTTCATCAAAATACATAATGTTCTCTGTAGACTGAAAGTGTTTTTGTGAAACTACAAGTTAGTTCTGTCCAACTTGTTTATTCTTTAATAGATGTATTGAAAAGTAGCATAGATGTGGAAAAGTGTTCTAGTTCTCAGTATACTATTCTATGACTTCAGCTATGCAATGAACATCCCTTATAAACAACACCCAGAGTTAAAACCAGAATAAACCCTCTCCTGTGCCTGCCTCCCCACTTCAGGAGTAACCAATTCTACAGCACACATTAGCTTTGCTAATTTTATTCCTTATATAACTGGAATCATAGAGTATACATAATTTTGTGTCTGGCTGGTTTCTTTCAATGTCATGTTTGTGAAAGTCATCCACACATTTATACATAGTTATAGGGGAAGTATTCACATTGCTGCTCAGTATTTTGTTGTGTGAATGAATATGCCATAGTTTGTTTATTCATTCTACTGTTGATGGGCATTTGCATAGTTGCAGTTTTAGGGCCATTACTAGTAGGGCTTCCATGAGCATTCTAGTGCTGTTTTTGGTTAACACAGGCACACACTTCTGCTGATCATATAATATGTTCTGTTTAGTAGATATTTCCAGTTTTCCAACTAATTACTATTTCCACCATCAGCATATGTGAGTGCCTGTGATTCTGCTTTTTAATCCACACTTATTTCCCTTCTGTGTTATTTTAGTACTTTATTCTTGTTTACCTCTAGTTATATCTCGGGGCAGGTTTATTTTGGATTTCTCTGATGATTAAGGGGGTCAAGTACCCTTGCATTCATTATTGCTTATTCAGATATTCTGTTTTGTGCAATGTCTGTTCATGTTTCTACTCATTTGTCCACCGAGTTATCTTTTTCTTAAAATTTTATAGGAATTCTTCATAAAGTTTAATGGCTTCTTTTGCTTGCATTTTTCCTGTTTATTCTACTATTATGACTTTTGATGAACACAAATTCTCATTTTAATATATTGCACTTCATTATTTTTTATAGTTTATTAATAATTCTTTGCTTACTTTATAGTCTTTGCTTACTTTATAGTCTACCCATGAGATTGTTTAATAACTAGAAGTGAGGACTAACAATAAAAATATATAAAGGAAAGTGTACATTCAGCTTGGTTAATCAAATGCAATTAAACAGATGACTTACTAATGTTACTAAGTTCATTACTTAGCAATGAACAAGAAGAGATGAAAATTGAGCTCCACAATTAGTCATTTCAGTCAGTCATGTCAAATTTTTAGGGTGAAAAACCAGCCTTGTTTTTTCCTCTTCCTTATTCATGATTCCATTAATGTCAGGAGCTTGCCTGCAATGACAGGCTTCACCCTTTTCTACGTGCCCCCCAAAAGATGCAGCACTTTACCCAGTTATAGAAGATACAACTTGCAAGTGGAATAGTGTGATCAATTTTAAGGTTAGAAGTAAGAGACAAAGAGGAAATACACGTCATGGTTTGTCCTGATGTAAACTTTTTGCAGGTGTACATATACGTTAGTGAAAGTCAGTGTAATTGGTCCTCCAGTTTTGTCTGCTGATATTTTTGGTTAGGGCAATTGCATTTCAGTGTGTAGATTTTCCTTCTTTCTTTCTGAATGTCAAATCTTCTTGAGTATCAGTCTGAAACATTCCCATCGATTACCAGTGGCCCAATACAACTACTGTTTCTTATAAACATGAATAGACTCAAGGTTTGATAAATTCAATGATTGTTTTTTTTTTTCCTCCTCCTATGAGGAAGTTAAAATAAGTATATACTACAGTATCTACAGTTGATTGAAAGTATTTGTGGTAAATGAAAAAAGCCCTTGAGTGGTGAGGAATGGTAAGTAGATTCTTTAAATAGAATTAGGGGTAGGAGAACCAATTTTCCTTTGATTTATATAAGAGATCTCAGAAGCTAAAATAAGTGTTTACTGTTTAGGAATTCTTGAGAATAAGTTGGATATAAAATGTCTGAGGTTTTTTTTTTGTAATAGGAAGAAGAGGGGGAAACCTTATTTAATAAGATCTTAGATTGTTTTAATGAATTTGTTGAACTACCCTAGTTAACCTCCACAGAAATCCTCACCTACTTAGTTGGCCTTTCTAATTACCAATGGTTTAGACCAAGAGCAATGAGACATCTTCAGGGTGAAATTCAGTCTCTCTAGCACTTGGTACCTGCTATTTGGAATTGTCCACCGTTCTGCTGGTCATCTCAGTTGGTTGTGACCTTTGCCTGTTCTTTATCTATAGATGAATCCTCTGAAAACTTAGGAGGTTCAGTTTGTTTTCCATGAAAAGTTAGTCTAATTTTTTTTTTTTTTTTTTAGTAAAAGACACGTTTTTTCCCTCTACATCTTCAGGTCAAGAAGGCAAAAGTAAATTGAGTCCCTCAATGGTTTGAGAAAGAAATTAGGAATCAGAGTGGACACTGAGGGTTCTAAAGTTCCCTCATTTATTTTCATGCTTGACCTTTCTGGAAGAGTCCTAAATGAGAATGGGATTTTGGGGACTTCCCCACAGTGCCTTTTGGAGACCCAAATCTGAGCTACACAACTCATATATTGCAGCTAGCTTTCTAATCACTTATTAACAGTGTGTCTTCAAATGTCTATAAAATTAAAGCCAATAATTGTTTTTTACTTCTTACTGTGATATACAGAATAGTAGAAGAGTGATCAACATTAGGATTTGCATTTAAAAAATTGCATTGTGGAAGGTGTCAAGCAGAGGGTCATGGGAGACCAAACACAATAGAACTTTCCTTGGGAGTGTTAAGAAATAATAGAACAAAGGCATTAAATGCATTGGTGCTTTAATACATTTTAAATAACCAGATCTTGATTGTTCTCTGGGGACTAAATTTTTAAAAATTTGTTTTGGTTATAGATGGACACAATATCTTTATTTTATTTATTTGTATGTGGTGCTGAGGATCAAACCCAGTGGCTCATGCATGTGAGGTGAGAACTCTACCACTGAGCTACAATCCCAGCCCGTTTTCTGGGGACTAAATTTTAAACAAATCCTGGAGGACCTCCAGTGAGGACCTGCTTCCACTGCATCAAGAACAGCAAAGGTCCTAAGTCATTTGGTGTAATGCTTAGGGGACAGAGATGGAAAATGTTTGTATTGATTATGGAAACACATATCTCTGAGGGTCTTCCCACATCCTCCCCTCACTCTCCTTAATAAAAAAAACTGACTATCTTTGTGTATATGCTATTCCTTGGCATCATTTGGGAGGTTGTGACAGTGATTCAATTTAAAATGTGACACTGGTTAAAAGTTCTTTACCTTCTGCCTCCAATTCAAAGACCATCTCTGGAGTGGCTATTGGTGGAGGAGATTCCAGTGCCAGCCAGTCACCTTCCAGTGCCAGCCAGTCACCTTCCACCGCACCTCTGTTCCTGAGGATCCCTACACCATAGAGTTTGATGCTTCCCTCTTGTTTGTGAGCTCTTTTCAACTGATCTAAGCAGTCTCATGTGTGTCTTACTGATAGTGAGGAGTTTCAGTCAAGAAACAACATAGGAGTTTGTGTGTGTGTGTGTTTGTGTGTGTTGCCCATGGGCACACAATGTGCTTGCAATGACTTTTGTGTTCTCCTAGTTTGCTAGCTTCTTCAAGTCTTCTTTAATCTGGAAATTTCTCATGCTATTAGTGCTTTGCAAATTTAAGGTGATGAACAGTAAGGTATGGATTGTGTTTCTGTAAATCATGGGGGCAGTATTTACAGGTGGGGTTAAATACTTTGTTTCTATAGTCACAGACTTTGGGTGATTCATGCCCATGCCACTTGACAGCTGTCAATCTTGGAATCTCCCTATGTCTGGGTTTCCTTATCTGGGAAATGGGGTAGTAGTACCATCTACCTCAAGCTATTGTGAGCATTAACTGAGTTAATTTAAGTAAAGTAGAACCACACTTGACATGAAGAAATTGCTGCTAGCTAGCTTTTTAAAAAGTTATTATTAGCACTTTAGAATTTACAAAGAGTTCTTCCACACAGTGATTCATTTGACTCTCATAAGAATACTGTAAATATGAAGGGCATGTGTCTTTATTTCATTTTGAAATTGTAAGGACTAGGTCTTACAGTTAACCAGAGGCAGGATTAATGGTGGCATGTACCCAAGTTTCCAAAACCATCAGTATTGCCACTACCCTCTCCATACCATTGTCATAGAGGGGATTAAATATTACATGAATATTGCCTTGCACCATGGTGCACGCTAGTAATCCCAGCGGCTTGGGAGGCTGAGGCAGGAGGATTGAGAGTTCAAAGCCAGCCTCATCAATTTAGTGAGTCTCTGAGCAGCTCAGTGAGACCCTGTCTCTAAATAAAATATAAAGAGAAGTGCTGGTTATATGGTTATATGGCTCTGTGGTTAACTGCCCCTGGGTTCAATACCCAGCACGCACATACACACACACACACACACACACACACGTGCAAAAAAACAAAAACAACCCCACAGAAACTATATAAAACTATTCAATTAAATCACAGAGATATCAGAGCAATGGCTTTGGATACCACAAATGGAACCTTCATTGACATAATCTTCACCATGGTCTCTAACTAGATAAGAAAACAGAGATATCATGAATTGCACAGGTGGCATCCCAAGTCCAAGTTCACAGTTTCTGTGGACAAGAATTAATTGGAAGGCAAGCTAGAAGGTCACCTATATCCCCAACTAGTCTCAAGAATAGTTCTCAAGAAGTCCAAGTTGGCTGTTAAAAGAATCTTATTTCTGGGGCATAAGGCAGAGAAAAGGCTCTTTGCTATACAAAAGTGTATACCTCTGAGGTTGTGTTACCGAAGTCTTCTCTTTCTGTGTCATGTCTTTCTTTTGATAATGAATGCCTGAGTTGGAGTTTTTTATATAGTAAGTGTTCATTAAACAATAGCTGAATGAATGAACATCAACTTTCCTTTGATTATTTGATTACCTGCTAACATAAATGAGTATCAAAATAACAAAAAATTGTGAAGTGAGAAGTTATTTGGCTATAATATTAGCTAATAGACTAAAGTTAGACTAATATTAGCTGTTAATCTCCTTAGTTTTAAAGTAAAGCAAACTGAACCCATTTGATATTGCAGGCCATGCTTTACCCAGTCATGCCAGTCCACTTTACCTTTACTTTTCTTTTCATAGAACTTACTGTCTCCTACCACGAAATATAATTTTTATGCTCTTATTGATTGTCTGACTGCTCATCATGGGAAGTCTACTCCCTGGAAAACTGAGGTCTTTGTTTTGCTCATTAGTTTATTTCAGGATCATACAACAGTTTCTGGCATGTGTTAGTTCAAGGAAAAATTTTTTTAAGAAATGGTAATGGCTCCCTCTATGTGCAAGGCAATGTGAGTCGTGTCATATAGAGGAATGAATAGTGACTAAAAGACCATTTCAGTGAGTATATATAAAGTGTGTACATAGTCATTGATACAAAGGGCTTATATATTTTATATGTGATATTTAACATAAATATTTAAAAGTATGCATAAAGATGGTCCCCAAATTAATGATGACTTGACTTTATGATGGTGTGAAACTAATACCATCATAAAGTACAAATACTTCTTCAAATTTTGAATTTTGCATATGATGCTCTCATGATGCTGGGCAGTAGTAATAAGCTACAGCTCCCAGTAATTTGCATGAGATATTGAGCACTTTATTATGAAATAGGCTTTGTGTTAGATAATTTTGTCCAACTGTAGACTGATATGAGTGTTCTGACCACATTTAAGGTAGGCTAAGCCGAGCTATGATGCTCAGTAAATTAAGTGTATTAAATGCATTTAGATTTATCTTATTTTCTACTTATGATGGGTTTATCAGGATGTGTAAGTTGAGAACTGATTATTATCTCTCTCTCTCTCAAACAAAGGGCCATGAATAATTTGACCACAGTTTTGACCTGATCAGAGTGTCTTTGCCCCTTTGAGTCTCTGCTCCTTGTAAATGATGTGCTCTGTGTTGTGTAGGTCACCTCTGCAAGGCCTCACCAGCTGCCAGAAGCTTCTCCCTCCTCCTCATGGTCTAGGATGCAGCTCACAAACTAAAAGTCTGAGAGTTGCATCTGGCCCGCACATGTGTATTGTTGGGTTTGCCGGAGGTTTGAAAATTCTTTAAGTCAATTGCCAATATTTAAAAATCTAGAGAATTCTCATAAATATCCAAATTTCCTTCAGTGTTCACTTGCAAAGCCTCCGCGTGTCTGTCAACACAGGGCTGGCATTTCCACAGGATCTTGGTAGGCAGTAGCTGGCCCATCTGCTGTTCTTGCTACCAGGGTTCCCACTGGGTTCATCTTACCCATTCACTTTCCAGCTCAGCTCTGGATAGCTGAGACTGCAACCCCTACTTTGAGGCTGTCCGCTACCCATCCTCATCTCTTGTGGTAGGAATTAATACTGGGGAAGAGAAAATGATGTACAATTCACATTGATTGGTGGCCACACACTCATTTTACACCTAGGGAGCAGCTCCTGTATTAATAAATAGCTTCCTTCCAATGGGGTACTGACATCTGAGATTGAAACAAGGTTTGCAGTTCTTCTTGACTGCCTCAATACGATGTGCTCATTAGCTAAGCCATCTTAAAAAGAGTGTTATTTCTTTTAGGGGGAAAAAAGTTACATCAGGGAAACAAGCGCTCAGCATGCCACTAACCAGCTTCCTGAAGATTTTCCTTGTTGGAAAGACAAACCTGCCACTTGAACTTGTCCAAGCTTGTCTGTTAGGACTGTGCACTTTTTCACTTTTAGAATAACCCCATATATGTCATTTTGGGCAAAATAGCAGTATAGGCTTCCTTGAGGGATTGTTATTTAATATTTGAAGGCAATGAGATAGCCAGCACACTAGGTCAAAACCAAATGAAAACACATCAAAAGAAAGCAGACATCTTCACATTAGTGGATGAAAGAACACTACTTACTTTGCCTTCCCCTCCCTAAAATGAGAAACATGATGTGATAAATCTCCCTTGGTTATTTCTCCATTTCTTCTTTTTTCCTTCCTGCTGTTCCTGATGACAAGGCTATAATGTGAGAGCTAATTTGTGACAGGTGGTATCGAGTGTTGGTAGGAAAGCTGGGTGTCAATGTAAATTTTCATAGCTTTGAAACAATGCTAGGCAATTAATTACAATGTTGTCACTGATACCTCCACTGCAGTTTAAATAACCCAGTGCTTCATAAAGGGTAGCAAGTTTTAAACAAAAGAGGAAAACAAATGGCTGCAAGCATATGACAGAAAATATAGAACATGCACATACATCATGAATCAGATGTTGGGGTGTTTGTCAGCAGAGGGATGGTAGAGGAGGAGGAGCTGCTAGGACTAGTGGGCACCAAAGTCAGGGGATCCATCCTACAGATGGTTTCCGATGAAAGTGACTCAAAGCCAATGTCACGCAGTGATTTCCACACGGTGGGAGATGGATGGGGTGTTGCAGCTTAAATCTCCAGGAAATGTTCATGGGCAGGTAGGCACAGCAGCCAAGGGGTTAGAACACAGAGTTCAGTGGCTCAGGAATGAGGAGACTATTGGCAAAAGCTGAACTGGGAATTAGGTCCCAGCTGAGACCCTTGGATGGAACAGGGTTTCAGGTCTTGGGCAGGGAGCAAATGTATGGATCAGGACACTGAGGCATCTGTCCCCAGTCTTGTGGGACTGCACAAATTCAACATGGCTGGGAAGAATGTGGTTCCAGATACTCACAGGAACCTAAGGCTCATCTTGGCTGCCACAAAACTAGTAGTAAAAGGAGTTTTGGTCCCTACCAGCTGGTGGAAACTGTATCTATTGTTATATTATCTGTTGGGCCCAGAGGGTTTGGGATAAGACTAGGGCTTATAGGTACTGACAGTAGAAAGACATCTGAAAACACATACACATGCAAATATGAACACACACTGACACACTTATCACCTTTTGGGAAGATGTATTTCAAGATGTTAACAATGATTGCAATTAGATGAATGAGTTCTTTGTTGCAGTTTATTTACCATAAAAATAAAACAGTTGGGTGCAGTGGCTTGGGAGGCTGGCAAGAGGATTGCAAGTTCAAAGCCAGCTTCAGCAATTTAGTGAGGCCCTAAGCAAATTAGTGAGACTCTGTGTGAAAATAAAAAAAAAAAAAAAAAAAAAAGAAGAAGGACTAGGATGTGGCTCAGTGACTAAATAGCCCTGGGTTCAATCCTGGTACAAACAAACAAACAAAGCAACTATTAAAAAATTTTACAAAAGGAAAACTATGTTTTAAATTATGTAACAATATCTGCTTTACTATAATTGAACTTATACCTGAAGCAGATTTAAAGGTGGACCACCTGAAAAAACAAAACAAGGAATGAGAAATGTGTTTTCCACACATAGCCCTTATAAAAATTATAATCACACTATCACTTTCAAATCCTTTCTTTCTGACCTTGCTGTGGAGAATGGGGATAATAAGGGTAAAGGAAGAGAGTGCTTCAGAATTCTTTCTTGAGCATTGATATGAAATGACCTTGAAGTTAAATTGGAAAATAAATTGAAGTCTACTGAAATAGGAATTACAGCATTCATACTTGGATTGGAGCAAAATTTTATCAATTAATATTTTAGTATCTATTATTCACTTAATGTACTTATGAGTAAGTATTTATGGAAATGAGATATTTTTTTTGGTGACATTTTACCAATATGGTCATCTAGATTTCAGGAAATACCAGGCTATATATATTTGCTGTTTAGTAATCTGAATAAGGAAAAGAGAATCAAAAATAGCATTCCCTGGGGTCCCCCAACTAATTTCCCTCTATTGTTTTTCTACTTGTTAGAATTACAGCATGCAATTATAGACATGGCAATAATTGCTCATAATTGTGCCTTTATATTCAATGAAAGATTGTGAATGGTATCAGCATATTCTAGCATCTCTGTATTAGCTCAATGTCAAGGTTTCCTGTTACAGTTTATTTGTATCATTCAGTTTATGTGTCTAGACTAGAGATTGGGTAACAGATGAATCCCATAGTTTGCTTTCTTAAAGGGAAAGAAGTCTATCTTAAACTTTCAACTAACTGTAACTCTTGGTAAATTGTTCAGTCTCAGTCCAGAACATTTGGTAGTACCTGAGAATCAGAAAGTACCCAGGTGTGGAGAGTGGTGACTTTGCTCATGGTCTTTGCTTTGGAGCTATGGCCTCACTTTGATCTGGGAATTTCCTTGCAAAGGTGCAGGACAACATTGCCTAGGAGCTATGGTAAAACCCTGCCTGAGGAAGTTCTGTGCACAGGTACAAAACCATAATAGTCTTGACCTTGAGTTCAGACACCAGCTGCTGGGAATAGAGAATTCTGAGCATATCAAGATAACCACAATATCTTGCAAGTACTGCAAACTTCAAGCCTGCCTGCTCTGCAGAAACTCTGGACAGTGGGCTTCCTGGGTGCAGCACGATAATAACAGGATGTTTCTAGCACTGCAACAGTAGAATAGCTATAAAAATGTTTCTAGTTTTGTGACTTTTTAGTGCACAAAGAACAATGTGCCTAAAGTTTTAATGTCTTGATTTCGAGACCTATATAATAAATGTGCTGAGCTAGCTCTGGGTCACTATTCCTCCATCAGAGGTCAATCTCCCACATGGTCCAAGCTTTCTCTCTATGTGTTTGTGTGTCTTTCTTAGTCCCCCATCACCCCTCACTGGTTTCCAGGATTTGGCCATGCAGGTCGCAGGACCCAGGAGGAAAAGATAGGGTCATGTTAAAAAGAGACAAGAGCAAGCTTGTGCCAAATCTGGGACAATATGAGGCTAGTAAATTATAACTCATTGAATAAAGTAAGAATTCATGAGTCCCATACTGAAAACAAATTAACAGTCGAGAAGGGAAGGTTCTTTGTGAAGGTAGAATGCCAACAGGTACATACAGAAAGAATGGTGGTGCATTCAGCCTCAAACTTCACAGGTGTTCAAGGATTATAATTGGGTTGGAGTAAGTCTCTACTTTCCCCTGAGACCAATCACAATGTCAGATACTCTTTGATCATCCCTTTGCTCCAAACTTTGCTTTCATCACAAAACAAGAAGCTTTTCAATTTTATCCACCAACCTAGCTCAACTGGTTTTGATTAGCTGACTATATTGGTTGTCAACACAATTAATTATACCTTGGAATCTCCTAAAGATATGACATAAAGATTCATTTATAGTCAAGAACTTGCCTTGCTACACAAAATATCATAATTGCTATCCTATCTGGGTGCTTAGTTCCAACCAGCTTTCTATTTGACTATATCTACTATAGAAATGAAGACAAAAGTTTAAACTTGCCCCTGGTGACTCATGAAGACTGTGATTCAGTGGAGAACTAAATGCCACTAGGATGAGACATTCCTTTAAGCATCTTGTGGTGTTCCCTAGAGTCCCTCTGAGGGAAGTCAGGACTTGAGCATTCCACAAAGTGGCCTCAAGGTCACCCTGGCCTTTATTAGCAATGGCACAATCACTTTTTAAAAATACATGTATGAATAGGGGTACAAGGAGAATGCAGATCAAGAGAGAGGAAAGATAGAGGGACCAGGTTACTTTGTCACCCTGTTATTTGTCTGCATATTGGACTGGCTTTTATATTGCTGATTTTCAGGTCAAAATGTTCTCTTTACTTTTTTTACTTAGAGCACTGAGGGCAAGGAAGCATCAGAGATTTTTTGTTGTTGTTATAGGTAATAAAATTTTTTTATAGATAGTTAAACCCACTGTCTTTTCAACCACATATCATTAAATAAAAAAACAACAAACAAACCAAAACCCTCTCAAGTTAATCTTTGTGAACCATCATTAGGAAACTTGCTGTGAATTGTCACTAGTGTTGATTTGGTTGCTAGGGAAAAAGAAAAAAAAAACACAATATTTTAACTGATCAAAAGTGAGGTGGTGTTTTACACCTGCCTAGTCAATAGTTGAAGTCTTGTCCTGTTTATTACCATTAGCTATCAGTTAACTTCTTTTAAATTTTGATTCATTCATATGTCTTCATAGCTATTAGAAGTAGCAAAGATGGAAGGAATTGCTGTCTGAAATTACTTAAATCTGTTTAGAGTCTAAAATCTGACTCATTATTTAAAATGAAGCACAAATGTTATATTCTGGAAGCTACTTTTTCAGTTTGCTGACTAACTTCTTAGCTTCCACACCTGTTCCGAATTTGCATACCTTCCATTTCTTCCCTCCATCTGGGGAAATTGGTCTTGCTTGTTGATTTCCTATTTTATTCTTGAAGCTTCCCTAGACCCCTTTATCCTTCATTGCTCTTGGAGTATCCTGAAGCTCCTGCAGAATGTAATCCAACATTTAGAACAAATTCTATCTTGTTGCTACTTCAAATGCATGTCTTGTCTCCGTAATAAAACTTTAAACTTTGTTAACTTTAAACTTTTTAAGGAAGGAACATCTTATATTTCTGAATCTCTCCCAGCATCGAGCATAGCACTAAATATATTCTAAGTAAAAGATTTAATTAATGACTAATTTTGGGCTAGAAATTGTGCATTGAACATGATCTTTGCTGTTGGGATTCTACGACAAAATTGTTTCATGTTTAGGTAGGTGTATAATGGTATGTAGTCATTTAAAAAAAATGTTATAACCTTTACTTTTGAGAAGCTAAGAATCCTTTTGTAAAGTGGATTTTAAACAGATTTTTCTAATTTATCATTTCTGTAATTTTTGATTTTTTTACTCTGAAGTTTCTTTGTAGAACTAAGGAAAAATGAAAAAAATAGCAAAATCACGGAGATGAAGTCTTATAGATGGTATTTTTCTCTTGAATACAGGTGGGAATGTGTCTGGGTTTGGCTGTGCAGTTCCTAAGTTTCTTTCCCTTTCTCCAGCCTCAGGCTGTGCAGTTCCTGAGTTTCTTTCCCTTTCTCCAGTGCTCCTCTTTGCCTCACTGGCTTCCCAGGCCTCCACCCCTGGGAAACAGCTGCATTCTGAGTTGAGTGAATACTGCGGTTATCAGGCGCTGGTGCCCCTTTTGGTCTTAATGAGTCATTACAATCCCTGGTGGTCTAGTGGAGCTCTGGTCTATGACCTTATATGGCATTGTTGTGTATGATTCTTTAAATGATTCAAGTTCTCCGAAGTTTCTTCCATGAGACTTTTCTCATCCATTCAAAACCTCAGAAGAAATTCTGGTCTGTAAATGCTGAGTAACCATGTCTGTTTAACTCAGTATAACCCTAACAGGAAAAAGAAAATGGGTTCTATAGATAATTCAGACAATTATGAAAATAGAGGATTATAAATTGTATTAAGGGTCATAAGTATTAAGTTATGATTATAACTTGTTTTCAGAATAGCAGGAATCAGTAGAATGTCTCAGTTCTGACACTGAAGTGAGCTTATGAAGAATCACGTGCCAATTTTAATGTGGTACATACCTTCTTTGTAGCATCCCAAGAATTCTTTACATACCTGATTGTTGATACAACACTGTTTGTCATTTGCAAATGTTCTCTTCCTCCTCCTCCTTCTTCCTTTTCCTCTCCACTCCCCCTTCTTCTTCCCTTTCCTCTTCCCCTTCCTCTTTTGAGACAGGGCCTTACTGTGTTGCGAAGGCTGGCCTGGAACTTGTGATCTTCCAGCCTTAACCTCCTGAGTAGCTGGAATTGTAGGTATTCATCGCCCCATCCAGCTTCTGAAGACATTTTACTAATCCTATACTTGATGAAGGACAAATGTTATAGGTAGCGTGACATGCCACTATGGCTCTGGAGACTGATGAGCACAAGAGGCATGCTTATAAGAGGAGGAGGAAGGAATGTGGGAGAGATTTAGGCACCCAGACTCCCACCCTGACATTTGCAATAGAATCGTGTGATATTTAAAAATTCTAGAATGGTCAGAGGCAGGGATACTGGGTAGTGTCTGCTAGTGAGGTTCGCTTAAATATGTGTTCTCTTTCCTGACCTTCATCAAAAAAACACCAAGAGTCCCCAAGAGAGGACAAACTCTTGTGGATGTGTTACTCCATTCCCATAATTGGACTGTTCTCACTATTGTTTAATGTTTCTTTATATGGCAATTACATTTGCTGTTTTTGAGCCTTTTCTATGCTTGAAACTTTTATCCAGCTTATTTGAGAATATTTGAAGATATCCTGCTATGTATTTTATATAATCATATCAAAATTTAGACAGTAATGCCCCTAAAGTAATGAGAAAATGAATTTTTGAGTCAGATTTGACAGCTTGAGAAAGTAAGAGGATTAAACATTTTATCAACGGTCATAAATACATTTAATTATGTAACTATGTTCCACTTCCCTTTCAAATAATTTCTCTATCTGGGTTTTCATCACATGTAGGTAAACTTAAATGACTACATGGGGAAGTGTAAACTTAAACACGTGTGCCACCCCTGTAAGGTAACACAAGGTGCTGGAATAGGGCTTCAGGTCTGATTTCTGGTTAAAGGGGCAAACATAACCTATTAACAGTTCTCTTAATTAGGAGAAAGCAAACAGTCCTTCAACAGAAGTAAACTTTTATTTGAGTTTGAAAGAGATTTGATAACAACTCCATGTAGGCTGAGTCATGTAATAGAAGATCTCAAAAATAGTTTTACAGTAAACAATAAAATATTTTTTGTTCTTTCTTCAATGCAACCTTTGATGAAAGCTAACATACTTATGTTAACACTTAGTAAATCAAATTTTAAAGGAGCTGGACTTCACCAAGTGATTATTATATAAAACTTTTGGAGATACTACTTGATTCTAAGATAGTCTTTATGATTTCTTAAATTACTGAATTTTAAAAAACTCCTCAAAAATAATACATGTGTATACATAGATAGATAAATCAAATGGTTCTGAAATTTGAAACTTGAAATCTCTCTCCTCTCCAGTTCTATTACCTAGAAGTAGTCACATTGCCCTTTACTTCTTCTGGGATTGACCATTTTAATTTAATTTAATTATTTTTATTATTAGGTATTAAACCCAGGGGTGCTTTACCACTGAGTTCTGAGAGGGTCTTGCTAAATTGCTGAGGCTGGCCTTGAACTTGTAATCCTCCTTCTTCAGCCTTCCAAATTTCTGGGATTACAGGGAAGCACCACTGTGTCCTACTGACCATTATAATTTTAAATGACAGCATATTTTCTTGATTTATCAACTTTAATGTAATGATTTATAAGATGAGGAATTAAAAGAACTTTAACCAACTTCGGTTTGCCTAGTTGATTTTTAAATGTGTTAGTTATCATTTTTCGTTTTTTCTGGATGTTGCCTGTAGGACTGTGTTTCAATATATAAATTCTACATAGGGTTTTTTTTAACTCTACACAAAAATGAGAACTTATACTTCCTCTCACTCCTCTTGCCCCTAATTCTATTTATTATATTACTTTAATATTGTCAAGGTTTACATATTTCCATTATGTTACTTGATCATATTAGACTTCAGTTTTTGTATATGGTTTCTAAGTGTTGAAATTAATGAATGACATTTAATATGATTAAATTACATATATTAAATTGTATGTATCACTTATATATGTATAGTTTTGAGTGTGTGCATATATATATATTACATTACTATGGAAATAAAAATTATGATTAAACACATCAAAAAGGAAATGTGAGTTTTAAAGCAAACCACACTCTCAATTAAGTTTGTTAAAGGAGATTAAGCATCAAGGCTAAATTGATTTTTTTCCCCTATATTTGGCCTTTTCTGAGTCATGTGCAGAGGACATTCCTTTTCCCTCACATCAATCCTCATGCTCAAGTAGGTGGCACTGAGGAAACAGGGAGAAGATGTCCACAAGCCCTTATTACCACAGCTGCTCACCCTGCATCTGTATCCACTTATCGCCTTTGCTCCTGTTTCTAGCTGAGTTGTCAGGGCTCTGAGTCTGGTTCCACCCCTCTCAGTCTGCCTCAGATGCTCATCCCTTTTGTCTTCCTAAAAACATTGCTCCAGAAATGCACCCTTTTCATCCCTGCATCATCAGTTTAATATTCCTCTCTCTACTGGATCTTTCCTTTAATGTTCAAAGGTGGTGTTATTTTTATAATTTTCCAAAAAATCTTTCTCAATTCCATTGTTTCTTTCCAGATATCTTACAATTTTCTTTCTTTTACAGTAAAAAAACTGTAAAAATGTATTTATACATGTTTCCATTTGTCTTTCTTTTGTTTATTGCTATACAACCATTCCCTAGAGTAGTTTTTGAAACAAATGAATGAACAAAAAAAAAGAGAAATATTTTTAAGTGAATCAATTGTGTTGTCTACTTTCATATATTTCTCTTTCAATTTGTTGAAATATATCCTGGATTCTTTTTGCATATGAAATGCATGGGTGGTGATGTATGCAAAGGTCTTATTTTGTTCTGAATATGGATTAATAATTTGACCGAAGAATTTTAGATTCAAGATAATTTTCTCTTAGCAATTTGAAGACATTACTTTATTGTTCTTGATCATCTTTCAAACTGAAGAAAATTCTGATTCTTTTAGATAATTTGGGTCCTAGTTGGAAGCCGTAGAATTTTCTTTATTTAGTTAATTGCTTTCATAGAGTACATATCTGGGTTCATGTCTTAAAACTCTTCTGCCTCCACTCCCCACTTCCTGGATTGGCTATTTGGCTACTAGTGGGTCACTGATAACTGAAGATTTTGTCTTTAGCTCAGAGAAATTTTCTTCTACTATTTCTTGTATTTTTTTTCTCCTCTTGTTCTGCCTGGTCCACACTCTTTTTCAAACAGCAGTGCTCTTCATATAGTTTAACTTCTCATATTTTCTCTTGCTTTAAGTTTTTTGTTTGAGGACATTGTCTTAATTTACTCTTCTGCTCATTAACTAGAGATATGAAGATTTTATGCAGTTTATTCATTGCTTTTTTGTTAATGTTTTATTTTTTATATTTTAAATTTTTATCTATTTATTTTAATTAGAACCCTATAGTTATACATAGTAGTTGGGTTCATCCTGACAAACACTTACATGCATGGAATTCCATTTCAGTTCACAGTTCCCTTTTTCCTCCCCCTTTTCCTCCTGCCTTCCTTCCCCTCTCCAATTTTCTTTATTCTACTATATTAGACTTCCTCTTACTAGTCTGTTTATTTGTATTTGATTGGTTCTTTTTATTAAGACATAAGGGTGAAATTCCCTGTGGTATATTTATATAGGCACATAACCTGATTCATTCTGCATTGCCTCCTCTTTCCCATTCTTCCACTCTGCCTCTTGATCTCCTTCTTGTACATTACTGATCTTCCCTTTATATATATATATTATGTGTAATTATAGACAATATATATATTTTTCTCCTTGTGTTATATATATATTATATATATATCTCACAATTTCTTAATCCATTCATCAATTGACAGGCACATGGGTTGATTCTGTAATTTAACTATTTTGAATTGTTACCATAAACATTGAAATGGTTGTATCACTATAGTATACCAATTTTAGATCTTTTGTGAAAATACCAAGGAGTATAGCTGGAATAGCTGAGTCATATGTTGAGTCCATCCCTAGGTGTTTTGAGGAATCTCCATACTGCTTTCTAGAGTGGTTGTACTAGACCAACAATGTACAAGTGTACCTTTTTCCCCACAACCTTGCCAGCATTTATTGTGCGTATTCTTGACATTACTATTCTTTTTTTTTTATTAAAACTACTGTTTCATCCAAAATGACCATAAAGCAATGAGACTGAATTTTTAAATATGTGTAGCCCATAATACTAGTTCCGAAAAGAATTCCCATTATGCCTTAGGCAACAATAGCAATAGAATAAATGTGCACTATCTATCCCATGGGGCTCTCTTTAGAAGACAACAATCACTTTGATAGATAGGTAATTTCCAGAAAATGCATTATGTCAGGAGTATAGGTTATAAAAAGAAGAAATCAGGGCCCCAAATTTATATCCCCAGCCCACCAACAAAGTAGTGTCCTGCCAAACCCAGAAGAGAAATATAACTTTTAAAACTGTAAGACATACAATTGAATTTGACATTACTATTCTAAGTGGAGTGAGATGAAGTTGTATAGTTTTGATTTGCATTTCCCAGATTGCTAGAGGTACTGAACATTTTCTAAATATATTTGTTGACCATTTAGGTGTCTTATTTTGGGAAGTTTCTGCTTAGTTCTTTTGACCATTTGATTGGGTTGTTTTCTTGATGTTAAGTTTTTTGAATTCTTTGTATATTCTGGATATTAATCCCTTATTGAAGGAGGAGCTGGCCAAGATTTTCTCCCATTCTGTAGGCTTTATCTTCATGCTCTTATTTGTGTCATTTGCTGTGCAGAAGCTTTTTAGTCTGATGGCACCATATATATATGTATTAGGGATTGAACCCAGGGGCATTTAAACACTGAACTACATCTCCAACCCTTTTTAAGTTTTTTATTTTGAGACAGGGTCAGCTAAGTTGCTTATGATCTCACTAAGCTGGTAAAGCTGGCTTTGAACTCAAGATCCTCCTGCCTCAACCTCCCAAGCTGCTGGGATTATAGTGTGTACCACCACACCCAGTGTAGCATCCCACTTACTGATTCTTGGTTTTATTTCTTGCACTTGGAAGTCTTGTTAAGGAAGTCAGTGCCTGCACCTATGTGATGGAATATTGACTCTATGTTTTTTCTAGCAGTTGCAAACTTTCTGGTTTAATTCTAAAGTCTTTGATCCATTTCAATTTGAGTTTTGTGCAAGATGAGAGATAGGGGTCTAGTTTCATATTTCTACATATAGTTCTCCAGTTTTCCCATAACCATTTGTTAAAGAGGCTGTCTTTTCTCCACAATATGTTTTTGGCAACTTTGTCAAGAATCAGCTAGCTGTAAGTACATGGATTTGTCTCTATGTCTTTGATTCTGTTCCATTGATATTCATGTCTATTTTGATGTTAATACAATGATGTTTTTATTACTACAGCTTTTATAGTACAATGTCAGATCAAGTACTCAGATGCCTCCTGTTTCACTTCTCTTGCTTACTATTGCTTTGGCTATTCTGAGTCTCTTATTTTTCCAAATGAATTTAAGAATTGTTTTTTCTAATTCTGTGAGGAATGCCTTTGGTATTTTGCTAGGGATTGCATTAAATCTATATATTGCTTTTGGTAGTATGATGTTTTCACATTTTCTGCCTATAAAAGAACATGGTATGTCTTTCCATCTTATAAGGTTTTCTTCAATTTCTTTCTTAGTGTTCTATGATTTTCATTGTAGAGCTTTTTTTTACCTCCTTTGTTAGATTAATTCCAAAATATTTTATTTCATTTTTTAAGATTTTTGTGACTGGGATGGCTTTCCTGATTCTTCCTTGGCTGAATCATGTTTGCAATATATGAAAACTATTGTTTTATGAGTGTTGATATTGTATCCTGCTATTTTTCTGATCTCATTTTTAAGGTCTAAAAGTCTTCTGGTGGAGTTTTTTGGGCCTTCTAGATATAGGATCATGTTATTGGCAAACAAAGATAGTTTGATGTCTTTCTTATTTGTATCCCTTGAATTTCCTTTTCTTACCTGATCACACTGACTAATGTTTCAAGGACTATATTGCATAGGAGTAGTAAGAGTTTATGGCCTTGTCTTATTCTGATTTTGGAGGAAATACTTCTAGTTTTTCTCCATTAAGTATGATGTTGGCTTTGGATGTGTCATAAATGGCCTTTATGATATTAAGGTAGATTCCTTTGGTCTTTATCTTCTCCAGCATTTTTAACATGAATGGGTGCTAGATTTTTACCAAAGGCCTTTTCTATATCTATTGAGATGATCATGTGATTCTTGCCTTTAATTCTGTTTAAGTGTTGAATTACATTTATTGATTTGCATGTGTTGAACGAACATTGCATCCCTGGAATAAAACCCACTTGATCATGGTTAATTATCTTTTATATATGTTTTTGCATGCAGTTTGCTCATATTTTATTAAGGATTTTTGCATCTATGTTCATAAGGGATATTGATCTGTAGTTTTCTTTTCTTGATGCATCCTTGTCTGGTCATGGTATTAGGGTTATATTGACTTCATAGAATGTATTTGTGAGTGTTCTCTTTCTTTCAATTTCATGAAATAATTTGAGAAAGACTGGTGTTTGGTATAAGTCTGGTAGAACTCAGCTGAGAAGCCATCTGGTCCTGAGATTTTCTTTTCTGGAAGGCTTTTAATTGCTGTTTCAATTTTATGACTTGATATTAATCTGTTTAGATTTTATATATCTCCCTGATTCCATTTGGGTAGGTCATATGTGTCTAGGAATTTGTCAATGTCTTGTAGATTTTCTAATTTATTGGAGTATAAATTTTCAAAATAAATTCTGATAATCTACTGTATTTCAGAAGGGTCTGTGGTGTTATTTCCTTTTTCATCTCTGATATTGTGGATTTGAATCTTCTCTCTCTTTCTTTTCATTAGTTTGGCAAGGAATTTATCAATTTTACTTATCTTTTCAATGAACCAACTCTCTGTTGTATTGATCCTGTATATTGTTTTCTTATTCCCAATTTCATTGATTTCAGCTCTGATCTTAATTATTTCCTGTCTTATATTGGTTTTGGAATTGTTTTGTTCTACTTTTTCTACGTCCTTGAGATGGAGCATAAGCTTATGTATTTGGGATCTCTCTATTTTTTTAATGTTGACACATTGATATAAATTTTTCTCAGAATTGCTTTCATAATGTCTCAGATACATTGTATCTCTGTTCTCATTAATTTCTAAGAATTTCTTGATTTCTACTGTAATTTCTTCTTTAATCCATTTTTCATTTAAGTAAGTATTGCTCAGTCTCCATTTGTTTATGTGGTTTCTATTATTTTTATTGCTATTGATTTCTAGTTTCATTACATTATGAGATGATAGGACACATGGAATTATACTTTTTTATTTGCTAATATTTTCTTTGTGATGTGGAATATGACCTATTTTGGAAAAAGTTCCATGTACTGTTAAAAAGATAAATTCAGCTGTTTTGGGGTAAAATATTCTGTAGATTTAAGTTATTTTATTATTTAGGTTGGAGATGTCCTCATTGATTTTATGCTCTAATGGCCTGTCTATTGGTGATAAGGGTGTGTTAAAATCATCCAGTGTTATTGTATTGGGGTCTGTCTAGGATCATGGAGAATTATCATTATTTTTTTTAATGGAGTTGAGTGAGCTGACATTTGGGGAATAAATGTGTACTATTGTTATATCTTATTGTTGTATTGTTCCCTTTACCAATATATAGTGGCCATCTTTGTCTCTTCTGATTAATTTTTGCTTAAAATATTCTTTGTCATATATGAGAATGGCTACTCCTTCTTGTTTTCAGGTCCATATGCATGGAATATATTTTCCATCTTTTTACCTTCAGCCTATGAGTGTTTTTGCCTGTAAGATGAGTCTCTTGTAAACAGGATATAGTTGGGTCTTGAGTTTTGATCCATTCTGCTAATTTATGTTTTTTAATTGGGGTATGTTCAGCATTAGTATGAATATGTGTTTGTGGTTTCCTGCCATTTTGATTTTTTGGTTTATTTAATACTGTCTGTTCTCATTTAATGGATTACTCTTCTATTGATCTTCTTCTGTTTGGGATCTTTGAGTTTGATTTTTAGTTCCTCTGCATATAATTTATCTTTGAGTATTTTGTAGTGCTGGCTTGGTGCTCTTGAATTCTTTTAGTTTAGTTTATTCTTGTAATGGAAAGTTTTAATTTCCCCCTCAAATTTGAAACTAAGCTTTGTTGAGTATAGTAACCTTGGCTGGCAGTTGTTTTATTTTAAAGCTTGAAATATCTCAGTTCAAGTCCTCCTAGATTTTAGGGTCAGAATTGAGAAATTGGATGTGAGATTTATTGGTTTGCCTCTAAATGTGATAGGATGTTTCTCTTTTGCAGCTTTTAATATTCTTTCCTTATTTTCTATATAAGACATTTTGATTAGGCTATATCTCAGAGAGTCTCTCATTTGAATAGGTCTATTTGGGGTCTGTAAACCTCCTGTATGTGCATGGCTATCTATTTCTTTGTTCCTCCTTGGATCCTTATGGTTGGTTTGGGGCTCAATTTATTTATTTCCTCAATTCTTTTGAGTAGTATCAGGGCCCAGGTGGGGTTAGATTGTGTGAGGGGTGAGATTCACTGTTGCTTGGTTGAGATCTATTTCTTAGCTACAAGATCTCTACTCTGTAATCTTAAAGGGTCCCAACCTCATTCTGGCCCCTCTTAGAGGGAAGAGGGAGAGAGAGAGAGGTGGCACTAATGCCAACAGCACTATACAGCTTTAAGGTAAGTGTTCAGTGTTTGACATCTATAACACTAATTACCACCTATATAGGAATGGTGGAGTCAGCATTTAACAACACTATTAAATATCCCTGAACTAGATCATGCATTTGACAACAGGTGTCTACTATGTTGTCCACTATATACATAGTCACAACATCTTGAATGGGGTAGAAATTGCATAATTGTGTAGTTTAATCATTAGTTTGGGTTTACATCTGTTCTATTCTCTTTCTTATTTTTTTACTTTTTGGTAAAAGGAATTGAACCCAGGGGTGCTTAACCACTAAGCCACATTCCTAGCCTTTTTTTATTCTTTATTTTGAGACAAGGACTCCCTAAGTTTCTTAGGTCCTTGCTAAATTGCTGAGGCTAGCTTTGAATTTGCAATCCTTCTGACTCAGCCTCCTAAGCTGCTGGGACTCCAGTTGTGTGCCACTGTGCCTGGACTCTTCTATTCTTTGTATTAAAATGTAGCTGAAGATTGAGTGTCATTGTTTTGTGTGTGGAGCAAGGTGTGTTGTCTTTTGGTTGAGTTTAATTCAGCATCAAAGTTTCTACCCTGTGAACTTATGGTGTATCTGTAGGTTCCCAGCACCTCACAGAGTAGGCTGAAACAATTTTAAGAACTGATGCAAATAATACACAACATTAAAGTAAACACCCAGTTCCTACTATGGCATCTACAACATTAATTACCACAAAAACAGGAATGATGGGGTCAGCAATTGTCAACAGTAAAAACAATAACTATAAACTTAATCTGGCTTTAAAGAAGACAGCAGGTGTCAACCATATCATCCACAGCAGTAAAAATTACATCAGCATAAATGGTAGAGATAGGAATTGTATAAATCAATTACTTCTAAAAGATGGTAAAAATACAGTTAATTAGGATAAAAGAAAATGTGGTAGGAAGGTAGAAGATTTAAAAGTTCAAAAAGTGAACAGAAGACTGCAGAAGACATGTAGTAGGTGATGGTTATGAGGAAGGAGGAAAAAAGTAGAAGAAGCATAGTAGAGGGAAAAAGGAAGAGAGAACAATGGAATTTGGTGGTTAACAGGAGAAGAAAAGAGAGAAAGAGAAATAAGAGAAACAGACAAATAAAAACAATGCAAAGCAAAACTAAATATATACAAACTGAAACACCTTAACCCTCGAAAGACTAGACAAGGGAAAATAGCTTCATTAAAAAATACTAAAAATGAGAAAAAAAGAAACATGTACATATGTCACTGAATCAATCAGCATAGCAGGAAGTCATATACACACACCTACACACACAAAAGAAAAAAGAAAAACATTTTTAATGAAAAATGAAGGAATCATTTCCACTGAGTTGGTCAAAATATTTGATGAGAATAGATAGCCACTGTCTATGCCCAACTGTTTTTCTTTTAATTTCTTCTTGAGCTGTGTACTAATAGAGCAAGGGGAGGCAATTGTTAATCCCTTCAGGTTTTTGTGTTGCTCTCTAGCTGCCAATTGGTGTAGCTTTCCTTCTCATGAATATAAGGTGGGATGGATTAGTAGTACTGTCAATTGGAATTTTGTCTGTACAGAAAGGGTGGGTGCACTCCTAGGGCAAAGCTTCCACAGAATTCTATGAGGGGAGTTCTGGCTGGTGATATTTTGTTGGGTGGTGCTCTGAAGAGATCAACACATCCCTAGGGCCTGGCAGTTGCTGATGTCTGATGGGGTCTAGATCTCTAGAGCCTCCCAAGAATTCCACTTGTGTGTCAGGGGAACCAATCCTCCACCTACTCTTTTGTGCATGAGCACAGCCTTCTCAGGTTTAGTCCCTAAGTATACTCATACCCACCTGTTAAGATTCCCAACCTGTTTCAGTTTGTCATGTGAGCTGCCAGACACAAAGAAGTGAGTTAGGATCTCCTTCACTTTTCTGACTTGGATTTCCCTGGGTATCTTCTTCTCTGTGCCTGTTTTACTCATATTCTGCTAGATACATCCTAGGCCATATGGTAGGCCCTTGCTGGGACAGTGTGACAATGTTTGCTGTGATCTCCCAGCTCCAGAGCAGCAGCTGCAGGGTGCCTGCTTCAAGATGGCCCCAACTCAATGCTTGTGGACAAGTTGAGAAACAGCACTTTTCAAGCACCAGTGCACAATGTAGGCTCTAGGTTGGCTAAGGTCAGGTTACTATTCTGCTCTCAGGTTTCTCCATACCAAATGTGTCCATGGTGTCTCTCTCTCTGCTCTCCCTCCCTCTGTAGTGGATCAGCACTGCTGCTGCTGGCACTAACTGACTCAGCTCCACTGTACTCTTTCTTCTTTGTTAAATGTATCCAAATGACTGAGTCTCTAAGATGCTCTGACTGTCCAATATTGAATTTCAGTGAATTCCCTCTTTCATTCACCTCACTGAGACACAATATGGCTACTGCTTGAATCCTGAGCCACAGAGCAATTAGGAATGCAGCCTTCCTCTAGCTGGTCATCTTCAGAAGGCTGTCAACATGTTTTAATTACATAAACCTCTTTTTTGTTCTCTGATTACCCTCTTTTTCTTTTATTTATTTGTTTTTTTTGGTACTGGGGTTTGAACTCGGGGGCACTTGACCACTGAGCCACACCCCCAGCCCTATTTTGTGTTTTATGTAGAGACAGGGTCTCACTGAGTTGCTTAGTGCCTCGCCATTGCTGAGGCTGGCTTTGAACTCGTGATCCTCCTATCTCAGCCTCCCAAAGTACTTGTATTACAGGCATGCGCCACTGCGCCTGGCTTCTGATTACCCTCTTTTTCATACCATTTTTATGATAAAAATAGTAACACCAAAATGTATCTGAGGACACTAATGCAGATTTTAAAAATGTTATCTTTATCTTGTTCACTCAGTGACTAGTTGTTTTGAACTTTCACCTAAGATCCTATATCATGTTATTAGTTTTGCTCAGTTTTTCTGGTAATCTTTTGTGGTCCACTTCTATGTGGTACAGGTATTGATAGTCATTTCCTCTGACATTCAATTAGGATTTTAATTGCATACCATTTATTGATTTTATCTGTTTATAAATGAATGCATACCATTACATGAGGTATATAAAACAGAAAAAATATAGATGGAAAACATTTACATGCATCCCTTAGAGATAACCATTTAACATTTTTGTGTATTTTCTTCTTTATATTTTCTGTCACACACATATAAACACACACACGTACACACAGGGTACCTGCCTCTCACCATTTCAAGACACACTAGCATATGTTGGGAAGGATAAAGTCTTTGCCATCATGAAGATTACAATCTGGTAGCAGGAAAAGATAGAGCTAAAATAATCATGTAGATTAGGGCATAATTACAAATTACTATAAGTGCCAAAGACACAGTTTCATGCTTTGATTTGTAAAGTAACCAAAGAGAACTGAGCTGAACGGATGTGACAGGGATGTATTGTGATTGAGTCCTGAGTATTTGGAATTTGCCTACTTTAAGTAGGTAAAGAGAAGGGAAGGATCACTTCAAAAAGAAGCATGTAAAATGTCCCTGTGCCAGGAGAGAAAAGCAGCTCTAGATCATTAAGTCCCACGTTTTCAATTCTGTGAATATTTTAGTGAAATTTATACCAGTGCATTAAAATAGGTTGAAAATCATAATCTATAGCTTATTATATAATATATTATCATTAATAATATTAATAATACTAATAAATGAATATTATAACTAATCATTCACCTATTGCTTTTCTCAAAAGAATAGACTTTAAAACATACTTATTCATAAGTACTTATAAGTAGTGTATTTGTTGCTCAATAAATATTCTGTGTTCCATAAATAGGACAATGGGGCATAATGGGTTAAAACAAGAGAAAGAAACTAGAGTCCAGGAGTGTGAGGATTAAGAAATAAATGGGATAGAGGGGTCTGGGAATGTTGTTAGGAAGCAGACTGTTAAGGGTCTGGAGGCTGTGTTCAGGATTTCTGTCATCGTAAAAATAATGGCAAGACTAAGTTGGGAGTTTGTCATACTTAGATTTAAGTTTTGAAAAGATGGCTGCACTGAGGATAAGCATCAGAAGAATCCAATGGGTGTTAAAACACAAGTTGGGAGGTGTTATAGTCATTTAGATGAGAAATGATGACTGCCCAAGCTGGTATCGTGACATGGGGAAAGGGAAGGAGAAGTAGAAGAAATGCCAAGATGCCTTATAGATTTCTGAGCAGCAGCACCTGATGGATAGGGGTGTTGTACACCAGTCAGAGAACACTCGTAGGGGCCTGAGTTTGTGGGAGGTTTTGAGATCTGTCTTGAGCATGTTGGATTTGAAGAACCCTTGAGATAGTCAAGTGAAGATATTTAGTTCATTATTTATATTTAAAGCTCAAAGATATGATTGAGCCAGATGGATGAGATCAATTAGAGCATCACAGGCTTTAAGCTGGGAGCTGAAACTGTAGCACGGGAGAGATCACTTAATATATGGAAAGCCCTCCAAAAAGGTGGTGCCACTACAATGCATCAATAGTGTAGGAGTAACTCTCTCCTCACACTCTTGATAATACTTGGCATTATTAAAATTTTGGTCTTTTCCAAATTGACAGACAAAAAATAGTATATCCCTGTTCCTTTGATATGAACTTTTAAGTGATATAGAGCAAGAAGTTCTATGTTTATTAGTCATTATTTTTTTTCTGTGCTTGTGTGACATGAAAGTACATTTTTCTGAGGGAAAGTCCATAGATCCATCAGTTCTCCAGCTGACCCTCAAATGATTCAGAATCACTAATTTGGTTTTGTTTTGAACAAGGAAGTTTAACCTTCCACATGCCAGTCTCTCAAATATTTAATCACTGGTGTCAAGTTCCTCATGAGCTGTCTCTTCTTCGGGTTACATATTCTCTGTTCACTGAAACTTATGATCCTTGTCTTCTAAAGCTGAACTTCCTAAGTGTGGCAGTGATTACCTCCTTGGCTTTGGGATCACCAGTGCAGACCAAGAAAGATTAGCATATTTTACATTCTTCTTTTGTCCATCTTATGTGTCTAGAGACGTCCTGCTTCTGACACATTCCTCTTAATAAAACAAGGAAAATCTGGTCACGTTTACACTACATCTGACACTCAAGACTGACGCTTGTTCCCTCCACTCTATCAGTTTCTAGATACCAAATCTTTCTTTCTAATCACAGAGCAGCATCAGCCTACGTCAGCCTGGGCCTGGGAGGAGCGAAGGTGTACTTTCCTATCATCATTATCAGAGCTGGCTCTTTTTTGGTATCAAGGTTATATGCTTTAAATGACAGAAAGGCATTCCTGGGGCTGTCACTAGGGGGCGTGTAAGACAAATTTTTCACTTAGAAAACTCCAGAAAGGGGTATTGATATGCTGGAGAACAGAAAACATTGAAGATTAGAAAGAAATATGTGGGGCTGTGTCTTGCCTCTTATACTGAGTGTGGGTCTAGACTAACTAAATGCGTAAAGCTTTGGTGGAGTTTCTGCCTGCAGACAGCATTCTAGACAAGGTGGAGTAGAGGCTAAAGAGGTGGCTGGGATCAAAACTCCCTGCCCTTCCAGAGACAGCAGGGGAAGAGTAGTTGGTAGGATTCTTGCATACATGCTTCTTTGATATGTGCATAAAGTTTGGGCTGTGTATATCCTTTGGATGCAATGTAGCAGTTAAAGTTTAATGAAAAAAGGTAGTCCCAAAACATGAGTGGAGGCACCATGATATCAGAGTGTAAATAATCATTCAGTGAGCCCTATGTACTATAAAGCAATATTCTAAATACAATAGGTGGCAGATAAAAACAGAAAGGAAGAAAGAAGAGAGGGAGAAAAGGAGAAAGGGGTTGGGGGGGAGAGTGTGTGAGAGAGAAATTTAATTCTTGGACTTGTAGTTTTGAGTCTTGTTTAGAAATTCACAGTATTTACATTTCTCTCTTGCCTAACTTCATCAATATCTCGCTCTTTTTTTTTTTTTACTGTATCTTTCATCATCTTGACTCCCTGTGTATATATTCAAAAACAAATTCGAGTCTATTTCTCAGGCTAAAAGAGACTTAAAATCTGCTCTTGTTCCCCCCACACCACTCCAAACCTCACCTTCTCACTCTCCCTATCACTAGACAGACTTCTTGAAACAATTCTCATGTCCATCGCTTCCTCCTTAATCCAGTACTCAACTTGCTGCACTTTGGGCTCTGCTCATATCACTCCAGGAAACACTTTGAACAAACATCACAAAAGATATTGTTCATTGGAAAGGACCCTCTTTTACCTACCTTCCAGCTACCCAATTCCCTTGCATGTAGACAAAAATGTGTGTGCTGTGTGTGATTGCAGAAATATTTTATACATATAGAATAAAATATATTAATATATCTACATATCTTCCATTTTTTAATAAACATATCATGTGTACATACTATTTTGAACTTACTATGTGTCTTGGTGATCTTTTCCTTTAAGGAAGTTCCTTTTATAATGTGCAAGGTGTTCTATCATGTTGAGCTAACAAAACATATCTAGCCAATCTACTTCTAATGGACTTTTGGTTACAACAAATAATGTTGCAACAAATGAAGTAATATATATGTCACTCTACAGAGGTGTGAGAATAATTCTGAGATAGAATTGGAATTAAGTCAAAGGTATGTGTGTTTGTGATTTTAATATTTCCTGCCAAATAGTTTTTGCTCTTGCCACAAGTATAAACAAATGATGGTTTCTCCATCCCAGTTAATTTTTCTTTTTGCTAATTTCATAGGTGAAAACCAGTATTTTGGTATCTCTGTGTTTTGTTGACTTCTTCCATATGGACTTACACTGTTTAAGAGCCTTTTAATGTTGTTTGCTTTTAAAATATGAATCAGGTCAAATCAAACTCTCTTGATATTCTGGCTCACTCCTTACCTGCTTGGGGTACATTCAAACTCGTGAGACGGGCTTTCTTCTCCATCCAGCCTCCTTCACCACCTCACCTTTTCTCCATACTCAGTGTTCCAGACTCACTGAGCTTTTCTCTGCCCCTGAAACACTGTTCTCCTTAGCTTCTGTTTGCAATACCCTCCACTCTCGGTTTCATGTAGTTAACAACTATTGTCCCTTGAGACTTGGCTCCTCTGGGAAGCCCTTCATGCTGCCTACCTGTGTCTAGCCTACCTCTAACAAAGTACTTGTGATTTTTCTGCCTGTGTAGCATCATTCCTGGAAGGATGTTGGATCTTAATACATATTTTTAAAGTGGATGAAAGGCTTAATATCAGCATGACTAAATCTCTTTTATAATTAAACACACACATACACAGAGATTTCTAAGCAAGATTTCAGCTGCCAAATGAATTTCCAGGTACATTTACTCTTTTTCTATTGCTAGTAAATTTTCTTTTATTTTTTCCCCCTGAATTTGATAAAAGCTTCTCAGAGTTGATGCAATTTAAAGTCATTTTGCTCCAAATGTGATGGTTCAAGGAAAGTATGCTTTTTGCTGTGGCTTTTATTAAAGGAATCATCAAATTTTTGAGACACTATTTGGTTCTAAATTTCTTTTAATGAAAATGGAAAATAGTTGACTTCTTCATTAGTAGGAGCCATTAATGCTGATTGGCTTGACATGGGTTTCAAGGCTCAGGCCTGATTGTCTTCAGAACGAAAATCTCTTTTGGCTTCAGTTTGGCTCCAAGTGAAACTGATTTCTACGCCATGCTTTAGGGATTGTCTCTCCTATACAGAGAAAGCTGTAGTCCTGGGCATCAGCAAGCCTGCCTACTAGTCTCTGCTAGCCATAGGACTGGAAAGTTTTCTCATCAGAAAAGCAAAGGTTTCAATCTGGTTGGTAATCTAATTTTAAATATATATTTTGCTGATATATGGAACATCTTATAGGGGAAAGTTGTTTTCTCAGAAACCAGTTTCACTACATATGTTTATTCATTTTTCCATTCATTTTCCAGATGGTTCCAGCTATGGCTTTAACATTTGTGTTCCTTCCAATATTTATGTTGAAACTTATCCCTAATGCAGCAATATTAACAGGTGGGGCCTTTTAAGAGGTGATGAGGCTAAAAGGATAGAGTGATCTTATATGAGGTCTGGAAGGCACCACCTAGGCCCCTCTTTGGCCTTCTGCCTTCTGCCATGTAAAGATATTGCTACAAGTAATATGGAACTGATGGAGCAGCCTCTCACTAGACACTGAGCCTGCTAGTGCCTTGCTGTGCATCTCCAGCCTCTAGAACTGAGAGAAATATATCTCTGTTCTTTACAAATCACCTACTGTCAGGTATTTTGTTCTAACATCAAAAAACAAATCAAGAGTTCCATATCTAATCTTAGGCACAATGTTGTCACATTGACAATAAAACCAAGTTTACTGAAAGCTATATTTTTCTTGTGTAGGAACTCCATTTCCTTGAAAATTCTACCCATTTATTTCTAGGGGTGTCTTCCATGAGTACATGATCTGCGTGGGTCATTCCTGGGTCCCTGTGCTGTTCTAAGCTTTCAGTGATCTATGTATTCCCCATCATCCATGCCCTTGTCTCTATCAAGCAGGAGATCCTTTTCCATAAATGCCTTCATCTCTCCTGAATTCAAGCCTGAGGATTTAAGATGTGGCAGATACTGTAGAGAATGAAGGTGACACAATGGTCACCATTTCACTGAGACTTCCAGGCTTTAGCTCCTTGCTGATCTTTTCAATTACCAATGTCCTCTCTCCTCCTGAAGCTGAGGACTAAAGCATGCTTTAAGAAAAAATGGTACATTCTGTTTAAGCATGCCAAGATAAAGTTAAATTTGGTCTGATTTGTTACAGAATTTATTTATTGAACACCTTCTATAAGCCAGGTTCTTTTTCATGCACTGGAATTAAGGCATTGATTCCAATGGTAGATATGCTTTGAAAGATTTTCTTTTCTTTTTTTTCCTCAAGGAGATTCTCAATGTCTACATAGGTAAATGATTGCAGACATTTGAACTGGTAATGGGGCTGGGTTTAGTTTCATCAACCAGCTATATCAAGTTCAGTTTTGGATAGCTGGGATTCTTACTACAAAGTTATGCAACAAACAAATAAATGTTTAAAAGTATTTTTACAAAAGTGTTTTTATAAAAGTTCTCAATGGTAGAGCTCTGGGTTTGATCCCCAGTGCCACAAGGAAAAAAATCTGTTTGTTCTGATCACAATTTTAAGGCAATATGGGATAAAACAGAGTATATAAAATATAACTACTATCCTCAACTACCTATACTCATAAATAAGTATAAAAAGTCATGATAAAAGAGTGATAGATATCAAAATTAAAAAT
>PVHX01001909.1:166187-186248 GCA_004024805.1 Geosciurus inauris
GGCTCAAGCCTGTAATCCCAGCACTTAGGGAGGCTGAGACAGGAGAATTGCGAGTTCAAAGCCAGCCTCAGCAATGGCGAGGTGCTAAGCAACTCAGTGAGACCCTGTCTCTACATAAAACACAAAATAGGGCTGGGGATGTGGCTCAGTGGATGAGTACCCCTGAGTTCAATCCCCAGTACCAAAAAAAAAAAAAATTAAAAATTAATGTGTATCTAGGGAAATATTATTTCTAGAGGTCGGGTAGAAAAGGGGTTCAGGATAGGCCCTAGGTAGCTGATCCAGGAAAGATGGGAAGGTCTCAGGCACGTGAAAACAAGAACCAGAGTGTCATCAGATTAGTTCAATCAATAGATATGCCTGAATGAGCCTGCAGATGTCAAATGTCAGGGATGTACAGGAGCCTACAAAATGGTCTATTTGGCTGAACTAGGATATGGACAGGGATCCACAGGAAGTACACATGGTACCAGATTGTGTTCTGAACAGTAAGAAACTGATAATACCACTTTATTAATAATTATAAAGTTATGCTTAGGAATTGAGAAAGCAAGAAGGAGTATAATCATGCTTCAGATTTTATTCCATCAAATTAATCATGTTTAGGATTATTTTGATAAACAAATGAGTTTTTATTGAATGATCAAATATATGAGCCCCTGAAAACTACTGAACCCCTGAAAACTACTGACTGTATGTTGTGCTTTATTGTTTTACTATTTCTGAATCATGTCACTTTTATTTTTTCCAGACAATTTCTCCAAAATTCACATATGTGGTGTTGGACATCCCCTGAGGATTCTAAACGAGAGAGTACTCTAAGTGGGTAGTGGCATCTTGACCCATCCTGTGGGCAGAGACCAGGAGAGGCGAGGCATAATTGCGGTGGTCTGGGAGACACAGGCTGTCTCCTGTGGGAGGGCCATGGCTATCACTTAGAAGTGGCATCTTTCCAGAAGAGCACCGATGCACAGCTCAAAGTTATATATTCTTCCCAAGGCATTTAGGATCATAAAGGTTCACTGTAACCTAGTCCATTGGTGCTCTGTTTTATATGGGGATTCTTCTTCTTTGGAGTTCATGTAGTAGTTTGCTATGACCCCCATGATGTGTTTTTTATGGGTTTTGTCCCTCAAAGAGGCCTTCACTCAAGGTTTTTCTGTATAGTCACTACTCCATTTCACCAAGAGCATCTTCTCATTACATAAGCATAATATATTCCTCAAATATTATAATTGCCTTTGAGGAGTTATAAAATTAAATTAATTACATCATTACATATATATGTGTGTGTGCACTTACATGAAGTTTTCATATATAAAATCAAACTCAAGGCGGAAAAGTCTTTCATTCCATAGTTGGAATCTAGGCCTCCAATATGAATCATCTTATGAGTTGCAATTATGATATCAGGATCCTTTATGTTGTGGTAGAAAGTAGACCAGGACTTCAGGAAAATTGTCTTGGTACTTTCTTGACTTATAGGCAATAAATAGGCCAAAAGCCTATAAGACCCTGCAGAAAAAAGACAGGCTCTGCTCCCAGTGATCTCAAAGCTGCTCAGTAACAGAGACACATGTATGTAGAAGCTGTGAACATCAGTCCAAAGAAATGTAGATGTTATTTCAGGGTGTTTCATTCCAAGAATGTGGTTTCTTTCTGTATGTGGTTTCTTTTAAATGTGCAATACTTTACTTTCCAGGTTTAGTAGAAGAAAAAATAAAGATGCATACATGTAATTAAAATAAAACTAGGGCCATAGGGAACTGTTTATAGAACAGTAAAATGTTTTTACAGAAAAAAAAAATCTGAAAATCTCAGCCCCCAAAGGAGAAGCCATTTATTTTTCTTCTCTATAATTTAACCAATGCCAAAGCTGTATCAACCCTGGTAATGGAGTGTCCAGAGGCAGAGGTGACTTCCATCGTAATCACCAAGGCATAATGCTTTCCTCTTGGCCAGTCTGCTGACCTTACCTGTCAGAGAGAGAACTTTATCTCTTGCTGTGCACTATGGTGAAGAGAATAATTTTCAGCTTGGACATTGACAAACTGAGGCTCCCAGGTACTTTTGCTCAGTGGTATGAAGCACAGTCTATTTGATAGAATTGTGTGAGTCATAATTAACAAACTAGACAAAGAGTAGTTGCCACTATCTGCACCTCTCCCTCATACCTATTGTTTGATTAACATGATCCAAAGGTACTTAGAAGGAGCTTGGAAAAAAAAATGAAAGATAAAATAGCTCATTTCAACAAGTCAACAGGAATGACATATTTTATCACTGTAGCATTGGAGGATTGATTTGTTTTCCTTAATGCTTTTTATCCAAGAGGCTAAGCCAACAAAAGCCTATTCTTCTGCACAGTATTTGTTTTCATCATTAGCCAATTGAGTGGGGGTTATTTTTGCAGGGACTTAGGAAGGCCACCCAAGCTTGTTTGGTATTTTCTAGTCATTTCTTAAAGTGTCTGAGTAGTCTTTCCTTCCTTTTCTCATCCTGACTCCCCACCCCACACTGCCCAGAATATTTTCTTTATTTCCTCTCCCAAGAGTAAACCATTCCTTCCAAGAATGACAAGATTTCCTAACCTTGGGGACCATTGGCAGGTCCTGTGAAGCACTTTCTCTGAATATAGACTGCCCCTGCTGCTCACCTGATCACTCCACTCCTGGATGGAGCCCAGAGCTGGGGTCATCAAATCTGAGCTTCAACAAAGTCATAAGATGCTTTGATAACTGGATATTTGGAGATGCTCATAAAATTCCATTGTGAACCCCACATGTCCCCCCACTCCCTTTCATAAGAATGCTTTTCCTTAAACTTGAAGAGATGAGTCAGAGATAGTGATAGTGAGTGCTGGAAAAAGTGAGTCTCCCCAGAGACCTGGCAGTGAAAGCTTGCTTTCAAAGCAAGTTCTTCATGGAAAAATTCTTTTTCAAGACTACCAAATCTATTAATTATGCAAGACAACTTTGGATTGGCTAATGCTACTCAAATGTGTTAGCATCAGTCAGCCTGCCAATGTGTGACTTTTGGAAATACTCTGCACAGTCTGTTTTTCTCATTGGGCATATTGACATACACTGCAGCAACTCCGTGGCCTTCTCAACTACAAGATGTAAAATATCAGTTAATCTTAGTGTTATGTCTTGACCACATTCCTACAAGTCTGGCCTTATATTGCCAAAGGGGAATGTGAATTTGGCCTATGCCCCCTGTCTTTTACAAATGCTGTCACCCCTCAGATTCTTCTGTCCAAACCAAGTGCAGACCAATAGCAAGATGGTCATCGTGGCTTCAGCAAAGGCAGGAACAGTTCCACACGTGTACCCACAATTTGAAGAGAGGTGCATTAAGAGCACATCCATGACAACCCAGGAGTCTTTGAATCCTGGAACATAACACTGTGTCAGTTTTGCTATCAAATGTATCTTTTGCCTTCCTATTCTTTGAACTGTGATCATCCAGATGTGGCATATACAGTTACTTTCTATAGATAAAATATTTGATTAAATAGTCTCTGATTGGATAACAACTTTTACATCATTTCAAGCAGGTGTTTTAGGTATCTGGAATTTTTTAGACTTTACTGTGGGGGAGAACATAGTTCCCTTTCATGCTCTTAAAACATATTTAACAAAAATCCACTTTTTATTCTTTAAACATAGACTCTTCAAATGTACAGGGATATAAAGGACAAAAGATGATATAGAGGTAAATTTCTATATCTTCTGGGCATCTCAAACTTGATAATGTTCCTTATTGGTCCCCAAATCCTTTTTTCCTTTTGTGGTCCCTCTCTATGACTAGCTTTATAGCAGGCTTGAAATGTCTTATTGGTTGCCAAATTCTGCTGGTTCCAATTCCAAAATCTCTCTCTAAGCAATCACTCTGCTCAGCCATGGCTTTAGTTTAGGACCCTCCCCTCTCTTGCCCTGCCTATTTCCTCAATTATTCTCAGCTCATATCTTCCTTCCACTCTGTAGCAGAAATCATTTTCCTGAAGTGTCAAGCTGAGCCTATCAGTGCGTCAGGTCCTCTAGTGATTTTTCATTGCCTATAACAAAAAGATCTTTGTTATTAAAATGACCCAGGAAGTCCTTTGCAGCTAGTTGTCTCTTTCTCTTACTGTTCTTTACTTCTTGCACTTTGTTACAGAAAAGTTTAGACAATTGTAGTTTCCAAAATCTTTCATTCTGTTTCTTGCTTCCATGACTTTGAATATTTCTCCATTTTTGTGTTGAATAGACTCCTACTTGTAATCAAAATAAGCCAGCCTGAGAAGGTTAAGGGTCTTAAGTTTTCTCCCAAATGTAGAAGGTAGAGAGGAAAAAGGAAAAGAAAGGTGGCAGGGTTGGGGGGCGGGGTGCATCTCATAACAATGGAAGGAAGTCAGTGGAATAGAAGAAGGGAGCCAGGGGGAGGAAGGAGGGAATGGAAAAGGGAAATTCTAGGGAATGATGTTGACCAAATTATATTGTTGGCTGGATTGTAGCTTAGTGTATGCATGTATGAATATATAACAACAAATCTCACCATTATGGACTAATTCCTTAGATTGAGAAATAATTTGATGAAGTTTATGGTAGTTGTTAAATGTGTGTGGAACTGAATATGGTAGAAAATTTTTATGAAATCTGTATTGCAGAGGAAGTACCTGAGAACTTAAATCTAAATCATGTTCCCTAGAAGGAGATATTATTTGGAATAGGAAACTCAACATGTATGCTTAAGCTTAGGAAAACCTTATGTCTCAGGTAATAGCATATCAAGGTACTGGGTATGGGTGGATTTATAGAAATATTTATAAATAGGTGCTTACAAGGTACTCATTGGTAGCTCAAAGCTAACATTTTATATATAATAAATAATGTACTGAATTTTATGAAACAATTTTTGTATGTCATTATTAGTACATTCTCATTTACAAAAACTGCTACTTTAATGTTTTTATTATTGCATTATAGTTATACATAACAGTGGGTTCATTGTGACATTCATAAATGTATACAAAACATAATTTGTTCCATTTCAATCCCTAGTACTTCCCCTTTCCTCCTTTCCTCCTGCCCTTTGTCTTCCTCTACTCTATTGGTCTTCCTTCTGTTTACTTATGGTTCTTAAAATTTGGGCATTATCCATAAAAGTGGAATGTAAATCAAAACTACACTGAGATTTCATCTCTTTCCAGTTACAATGGCAATCATCAAGAATACAAATAACAATAAATAACAAATAACAAAATAAATAACAAATAAATGGTAAGGATCTGAAAGAAAAGTCACACTCATGTACTATTGGTAAGATTACTAATAAGCACAACCACTTTGGGAAGCAGTATAAAGATTCCTCAAAAGACTAAGAAGGAAACCACCATATGACCCAGCTATCCTAGTTCTTGGGATTTATCCAAAAGAGCTAAAAATAAGTATACTATAGTAATATATGCATACCAATGTTTATAGCAGTGCAAATCTCAATAGCCAAATTATGGAATCAGCCTCAGTGCCCATCAATGAATTCATAAAGAAAATGTGGGATATGTACACAACATAGTTTTACTCAGCCATAAAGAATAATAATATTATGGCATTTGCTGGTAAATGGATGGAACTGGAGCATATCATGCTAAGTGAGATAAACCAGATTCAGAAAATCAAGGGTCAAATGTTTTCTCTTGTTTGTAGAAGCTAGAGACAAATAAGGAATGCTTAAAAGGCAGTGGGGTTTCTCAAAAATAGAAGGAAGAACAGTGAAGTAAAAAAAAGGGATTAAGGGGGAGGGAGGAAGGGTGATAAAGGAGAAAACTAAGGAATGAAATTGACCAAATTATGCTACATGTATGTATGAATATATCACAATGAATTCCACTATTACTATATTTCGATCCTCTGCTTTCAGTTCCAGTCTTTTAAGCAGTTGCATTGGCTATTTCTTACTTTTGGTCTTTTAAAGTTGAACTTTACTGTGCCTTTAGGGTGTTAAAATATTTCCTCGCTCCCTATCTGTGGATATTCATCAGCGTCACAATTTTACAGCTGGATGAAATTGTTGAAACATCATCTGATTCCCTTTTTTTCCCCTTAAATAACAGAGCAAACTGAGAAGCAGAGAAGTGTTTTGTGAAACCTTGTGCAGCTGGTTGATGACTGAGCCAAGCCCAGCTGGTCTTCTGACTTGTTCCGAACCTGGTGCCCTTTCCTCTGCCCATGTGGTCTCCATCTATTGGCCCATTGTCATTAGATCTCTTTACCCCTCCAAATCTCCTCTGGAGAAAGTACTTCACCAGATTAGTATCTGCTCTTCCTGTTTCCTCTACTCCTGGGTATTGGGGTATTGGGAGGAAAGTTGCTGGTCTTTGTTGAATATTCTATTTCCTCTTCTAGATTTCATCTTTCATAGTTCTTCTATAAAGGTTGAAATGGTACTTGTCTTTTAAAATTCCTGTGACTTGGACAAGGTTTTTTGCTTTCCTTTATTTGATCTTGTGGGTTTTCTATATTCTTACTGAATATATTCTATGTTTATTTAGACCATCTATTTTTTATTTGTGGGGTTAAAATATGTGATTCATCTCATTTTTCATTCCTCCACATTTTCTTTAATAGAAAACAATCCTAAATTTTGGTTAGCACATTCCATTTCCTTATAAGATATTATGAGTTACTTTGGGCATTAATATTCTTTACTAAAAAGAAGAGCTTTCATAAAATTCTTGAATATCATGGTCAGAAGATTCATGAGCCAAGCTAATTTCCAATTCTTTGATTCCTCCCTCTCTGTTAAGCCCTTTGCTTCAAGACATCCAAAGATAGAGGTTTCAGTATTTCCCATGAGATTCCAGCTGCCTCTGGACACACTACCTTTTAGAATCAATCTTCTTTTCATTGAGTTGAATCAATCTCACTCAATAATATAATTCTGACCTCAGAGCCATAAAAAAACAACTTGACTTCTACTTTCAGCCAGCTGATCATGTATTTGAGGCCACTTTCATTTCCCCCATGCCTGTTCTTCCTCAGGCTAAACATTCCCATTTCCTCCAAACCATGCTGCAATAACTTGGTTTTAAGTTCCCTCCCCATCCTAATTCTTTCCCCTGAATGTGCCTGTCAGAGGCTCAGAACAGACTGCAGTTCCTCAGGCATGTTGTTTACAGAAAGAGAGAGCTCTTTGCTTATTCCTGATCTCTGCAGTCATGCTTTTCATGGTAGGCATAGTATTGTTAATTCACACTGAGCTGTTGGTCATGGTTTGAATTGTGTACTTCCAAAATAATGTTTTGAATTCCTAATCCCCAGTACCTCAAGATGTACAAAATTAGATGATTAAGGAGGGCTGTAGTCCAGTATGACTGATGTCCTTATGAAAAGGGGAAATTAGGACGTGCAATGAAGGAAGATAGTTGAACACATAGGGAGAAAATGGCCATGTGACCATAATTCTTCGAGGCAACGAATGCCAAGGATTGCCAGGAAACACCAGAGATTAGAAGAAAGAAAAGATTCTCACCTAGAGCTTCCAGAGAGAGAGCATGGCCCAGCTGACACCTTAATTTTGGACCTCTAGTCTTTAATTTCTGTTCAAGACACCCAGTTTTTGGCACTTTGTGATGGCAGTCCTAGGAGCCTGATACATTGTCCTTTCGCCAAAGTCCCCTGCTTTTTATTCCGTGTTCTGCAATCTTTATTTTCCCTATCTCATGATAATGCTGTGGTTCTTCCAAACCATGTGAAATGCTCTATTTATTTCTGTTAAGTATTATTTTTGTTTGACTTGGCTCATTACTTAAGCCAATTGAAGTCTTTCATGTCTTGTTTCTATCACGTAGGTATTTGTTATCTGTCAGTGCAGGCATTCTCAGAGTTGATGAGAATCCTTATTCAAACCACAGATGAAAGTCTTGAATGAGATAGGATCATTACTCTTGGAATTCCCTTTAGTTTGATACTGACTTTTCCACACTAAGTTTTAAACCCATTCTACACCCAACTGATTCAATGACATTCTCTGTCTTTAATGTAAGACAAAATATTTTCAAAAGACAGTTTAACGTCTTGCTACAAATGCGATGTGCTGTGTTTATATCATTCTTTCTTGCCAGTTTTATAACTACCAACCATCAGTTTAATCTGGAATCATTTATTCCTTATTATACTTACTTTCTTTTAATGTATTACAAATGAAGCTTTTAATAATTTACACAAGAATCTTGCCCAAAACATGTATCAAATCTTCTGGTATATAATTTGAGGAATCTGTTTCTCTTTAAAAATATGAACTGCAAATGGCCCATCTTCTGTTTTCTCTGGCTCTTTGAAAATTCATTTCAGGGAACTCTCCCTTCACCTCCATATATTCATACTTATTTTCTCCAGACTATCAGAATTAAATTCTTTAAAGCTGGTTTTACAATCTTGATGGTTATCTTGAGTTTTGGTTTTATGTTATTATTTCTTCTGACCTTCTTATGCTAAAGATTGTTTTTGACAGAGAAACTGAAAACTTGAATTAAAAGGCTTATCCATATACAAATTCCTGGTAATAATTACATCTTAGAATTTTAACATTGTGAAACAATAAAAGCACTTCTGAACATATTCCATTTTGGTAATGGGGAACTACTCATATATGCTTTCTGCTTAAATTTTTACTTGACACAAGGTCAGTCACTGATTATGTCTTTGGAGCATACTTTGCTTTTTTATGGTTGACTCTAATTTCCCTTGCTAAGAAATAAAGATTTGTGACCACTTAATGGAATTTCAGAATGTTCTGGAAAAGCCTGTTACATTTTTGACTAGCTAATTTTAGAAGATAGCAGAATATGAGTTGGTACCAAGATAAAACTTAATGCATTGTATGTATGAGACCATGTGCCACACTAGAAAATAAGTGCCACATATAATATCACAAAACACCTAGAACTTAGCTTTTACGGAACACCACATAAAATTTAAGCTGGTTGAGGAAGTCAAGTTCAAAATGGTACCTTGTGGGGCTGGGGTTTTGGCTCAGTGGTAGAGTGCTTGCTTTGCATGTGTGAGGCACTGGGTTTGATCCTCAGCACCTCATAAAATAAATAAAGATATTGTGTTCATCTATTAAAAAAAGGTAACTTGTTAATAGTTAGGTACCTGTAAAAGGCACAGGACCCAGGAGCAAAATGTCCTTGCTATATTTTGGAAATTACTGGTCAGTCCTGTTTATTTCCTCAAATGATGTAGTGGTAGATGGATTAAGATTTGACACTAGCCCTTCCATACTAGATGATGGCCTGACTGGCAGCAAATCTGCAGCTGGGCAGACAAGGAGAACATGGCGAGTGTCCTGAGACACTCTATAGGCAGATGGTTGGCATGGGTGCCAGGGAACCAGGGTAGGTCATGCCTCAATTCAATCCAACAAATATTTATTAGGTAGCTGCTAGGTACCAGATATTGTGCTAAATGTTGGCAATCAGAGTAGACAATACCCGACAAGGTACTGGGCTAGGTTAAGGGTCAAGATTTCCATTCCCTTTAAAGCAATCTTGGAAGAATAAAGGGAGGATCACAAGCATTTCAGGGAAGCTAGGATCCCAGGAAGGAATTAGTTTATTTATAAATATTCCTAAGGTGAGGGATGCAGAGCAGAATTATCAGAAGGATGTCTCTGTTTAATGTGCAGAGATGTGACTTAAACAGCACAGTAGGCACTCAGATGTCAGTCTTTTGTTAATCCTACCCTGCTTTAGATTATTGTTAAAATGTTAAGTGAAGTGGTCACATTTTAAATCTGACCAGATTGGATGAAGGTGTGGTGGAAAGGAGGCAGTGCAGAGACAAGAAAGGATGATTTGTTTCTGTACTCCTTAATCTGCAAACTGGGCAAGACTGAGCCTGCTGATGTTTTTTTCTTCTAAGTCACCATTGATGATTTACACTGTTTTTACTACACCTATTGGCATCAAGTTGTGGCTAGATGGCTGAAAGCTACCTATTGGAGTTGTGAATTCCATAAATTGACATTAAGACCCTAGGATTAGGGGATAGATCTGAAGAAACAACATTTGCCTTTAGAAAATTCTGGAAGATGTCAACCTTTGGAAATGTAGAGACTCAGTGGAAACCTGAATTTCCCCATAATTTCCTGATCCTATGGTCATAGTTACTCCTTGAACCTTTTCCTATTAATCAGGACCCCTTTGACTTGGACAAGGCTTTAACATTGATATAACTTCTGATTTTTAAAAATTTCTCTCATTGTCACAAACAGGTATTTTTAAAACTCAGACATATACTCTGAACTGTCCCTTTATGTGGAAGAGTCCCTTGTTTGAATAACTAACACTGTTCTGGAGAATTATTTGAGAAGATAGTTGATTAGCAAAAATACATTTTATTTAAGATTTGAGATTTCTCGAGTTGCTATTATGCATTTTTCAAAAATCTGATGGCTATTATTTTTGAACACGTCCTTGGTAATGATAGCAAATTGTGCCATTTTTCTTATCAATTTTACTAATGGACTTCTTGATTAATCTGATGTTGCTGTCAGAAATAGACTCATCATTGTGTTAAGAATGAAAACTTTACCCAGCTATCCCACTCCTTGATCTATACCCGAAAGACTTAAAAACAGCATACAACAGTGACACAGCCACTTCAATGTTTATTGCAGCACAATTCACAATAGCCAAACTGTGGAACCAACCCAGATGCCCTTCAATAGATGATTGGATAAAGAAACTGTGTTATATATACACAATGGAATATTATTCAGCAATAAAAGAAAATAAAATTATGACACTTGCAGGTAAATAGATGGAGTTAGAGAATATCATGCTAAGCCAAGTAAGCCAATCCCAAAAAACTAAAGGCTGAATGTTTTCTCTGATAAGTGGATGCTAATCCATTAAGCAGGGGGCAATCCATTAAGAGGAAGGTACTGGATGAGTAGAGCAACTTTGGATTAGCCAAAGGGGAGGAGGGGATGGGGCATGGGGAGAGGAAAGATGATGGAATGAGATGGGCATCATTACCCTAGGTACATGTATGATTACACGAATGGTGGGACCCTACTTTGTGTATAACCAGAGATGTGAAAAATTGTGCTCCATTTGTGTACAATGAATCAATGAGCATTCTACTGTCATGTACAACTGATTAGAATAAGTAAAAAAAATAAAAAAAAGAATGAAAACTTTATGGACACTTGATTGACTGCCTTTCAAAATTTTTCTCTAGTTAATTATAGTCAACATACTCTTAGTGTCCTCTTAATGAAAGATACAAAACCAGTTTGTAGCATATTACTTTTTACTATAAATGTAGAGTAGGTATTCTTTGGTAAAGGCCAGCACTTTCAAATCATCTTAATGGCAACATAATCATTGGTTCTAAGCAGAAGCTCTGTAAGTCCTACCATCCACACTCCTCTCTGTCTTTTTGCATGAACAGCTATTATCCATGCTATTAGGATGTGCACTGTACCCTGCTCTCATAGGGCTTCCACTCAAGTGGGAGAGTCAGGTTTAAGCAACTAATTAAGAACATTAATTTATAAGAAATGCTGGCTCTTGCTGACTGGCAATCAGGTTCTCTCATTGGTAATCTGAAATCCTTCACTCTGTGACCTTTGCTTATACCTGTGTAACACATTCATAAGCTGCGAGGGAAGGAAGTCACAAACCTGGTTGATTGAACCTCCTATAATATAGCAGAGCTTTCTGCTATCACCTGGGGCCTTCAGGGCTAATAACTCTGCATTATGTTTCTAAATGTACTTTGAAGGCAGCCTTCCTAACCTTTTCCACTTTTCTTAATCACAAAATCTCAGCTCTGCACAATCACCATTCTCTTTTTTCATGAGAGGTCAAGGTCAACCAAATACTTAAGTTCAGAATTTATCTGTATCTAGCTCAAGATTTATGTGTCAAGATGACCTATTGATTCTTTCATAACAGCAGTTCTCCTTTCTTCCTCTCTTAGAATGAGAAGTATCTCTTTTCTTTTTTTAGGACTTGGTATGTCTTCTGATCTGTAGATATTTGTTCCATAAACCATGTCCCCACCATCTATGTCATTCTTTAATTGTCCTTTTTTTACAACCTATACAGGGCTCTGAGTCTCTTTCACACTTAAAATTTAAGACCAAAGTAAAGGATAGCAACATCAACCACTACTAATACAAAAACAAAACCCCCTGCTGTTTTCCTTAAACTATTTATCTTATACTTTTCTTTAAGAATCTTTTAGCCAGTTCTGATTGCTTCTAGTTCTTTACCACTCACTTTTTATACCCCCCTTAGCTCATAATTAACAGTATTTTCTTTTGAAGGTGACATTGAGTGACTATATGTTCATTAATTCATTCACTAATTTAATAAAAAATTAATTGCTTTCACATGTCAGGCACTACAGTAGATTAGGAGTAAGATCCCAATCCATTCCTTTGTGGAATATTTTCTCTGCAGTAATGACTATTAGAACAGTTGTGGTATGCACTAGGCAAGGTGAGTCGCAAATACGCACAGCCTTTTTATTCATTTTAAAGAAACAGATGGTTTTGAACACTTTGTTCTTGAAACACTGCATTACACACCCCATGTCATTTCACTGTTAAGGTTTTTACATGCCTTTGGAGCACTCTTTTTCTGCCTCTTCTACTGGCTATTGGACCTATTTATTGGTTTACCCCTTATACAAGATACTGCCCACACTTCTGTCTGTGGTCCTTCTGATACATTACCCATCATGGCTCTGTTAACTTCAGCAGAAAAAAGACTGGCAAAGGATCTTGCATTTTCATTGAACACTAGGCCTAGAGGGATATATCCAGCAGAAGATCCTGGAAACTGTTGAGGCAGGCAGGCATTGTATGGTATACAGAGAGAGGGCAGATACTTAGTGAATATACATCAAGAGATGTTACACATGCAGAACCTGAACATTTTGAGAATTAAGACCCTCGTTAGCTCTCCTGAATGACCTCAGCAGCCTTGTCTTTCCCTTGTCTCCATATTCTATATTATCAACTCACTACGGAGTTATCTTGGTGAAGCATAGCTCTAATCATGCCATTTTCTTTGTAAAACACCTTCAGTGGTGCTTAGCATTTAAAACTTTCCATGGTTTGGTGTTTTAAGACTCATTTCTCAATTTTCCCATTTGAGTATTATGTGTTTCAACCAAGCTGTTCTATTTTTCTAGTTCATAAACATGCTTCTTAGACTTTTTCCTGTTTGCTTTGCTTTTCTAATGACTCATCACCCTAGGACCCTTCCCCAACCCCTTTGTCTCTATTTGAAGTCATCTTATCCTCTAAAATTTAGCCAAATGCCAGTTATAACATGCTCATCATCTTATCATTCAGGAGAAATTGCATGCTTCTCCAAATTCCTAAGGCTAATTTTTCATATTTCCTTTGACATTTGCTACAGTAGAAACACAATAAGGTATTTGTGTGTTCATCTCTCTTATTAGGCTGTATATTTCTTCAAGGAAAAAGCCATGTCATAAACATCTTTATATATCTTTTTGGTTCCCAAGATAATCTTTTGCATATTGAAAGTGCTCAATAAATGTTTATTGAATAATATCTTAAATTGTGTTTCTAAGGAAAGTTGTCATTATTAGTTTGTTGTTTGATTTATATAAATTCATCTTCCTTACTGGAAATTAGATTTCCAAAATCTGCATTTTAGATTTATATTAAGCATATAATCTAGTCAATGACAAGTTTCCTTGGAAAACATTAAACTGATTATGGTCTATCCTTTTAATCAAATGTGAATTTTCCATTAAAAAGAAAAATCATACTTTGAGAAATTTGAGAAGGATAACATTTTTGAAAGCCTTCCGTCTTCACAAATTTAGATCAATTCAAGGATACTTTCTGATGTTGAGTCTATGGCTGTTTTATTTATTGTTACTCAGAGCATTCTCATTCTTTCTTCAGTCTTGTGAGCTCCAAAAACTAATTTTAGGGTAAAGAGCTTAGACAGATAAAGGCTGTTAAGATAAACAGTGGAGCAAAGAGCAGGGCATGTAGGTGGTGTCCACAGTCTTGGAGATATAGTTACTCAATAATGTGGACTTCCAGGAACATAAGTTATAACTAATGACAGTGGAGGAGTAACCAAAAAACATTAGATTTCTTAATTCAGGAATGTCCAGCTAACCATGAAATCACTGAATTGTTCAAATCTAAGAGCTGGTGATTTGATGCAAACCAAAGGTAAATAGCTCTTAGCTAATAATTCACTAAAACCAAGTATTTATTATGCTCCCATCTTTAATTGATATAAATGGACACAAAGAATCATTGAAATAAAAAGGGAAGCATTGTTGAAGCCATTGAAAATACTTCTACAGTCACAAAGGAGCTTAAAACGAATGAAAATGCCCTGTGCTACACGGAGCATGTTAGCCTTCATCTAACTGAAGAGATCACAGGACTTCCAAATGTCATTCACTTCCCAAGGTTTGGATCTTTATGCTCTCCTTAATGTGTATTCTTGGCTCTATTTGCATTAGCAGCTGCTCTGTGAAGTACTTCTCTGTGCTTCTCCTTATAATTTTGGCTCTGTTGCTCCCATTTTGTCTATTATTTTTGAAATTTCAACCAGAAAAGCTCAAGTCCTCTTTGAGAAATATAGAATGTGTAATATCTACTGGCTTCTCCCGTTAAAACTTTATATCATTTGGCTTCGACTTAGCTCAAACATTGTTCTTCTGATAAAACATCTAAATCAGCAGTTTCAAAACTTAATTTGCATATAATTGCAACCTAGGGAATCTGCCATTTCATAAATAAAATGATAATCTAATGTAGATTCATAACAGTATTTATTATTTCCCTTTAAATATTTATTTTACTTGACAAATAAAAATTGTATGTATTTATAATGTACAACATTGCATTTTAAAATGTGTGTATATTGTAGAACAGCTAAATCTAACCAATTAACAGAAACATTACCTTACATAGTTACCATTTGTGTGGCGTGTGTGTGTTGAGAACACTTAAATTTACTTTCAACAACTTTTGAAAATGCAGTATGTATTATTGACTATAATCACCATTGGTCTTATTTCTTGACCTGCTAAACTGTACAAGGTACTCACTTCTCACTTCCCTCTATAGCCATTTATAGCTGCTTCCTAAGAGTTTCAGTCAAGGAGGTGTATTTCCTATTCCAGAACAATAATTTTTTATTTACACTTAGTTCTGGTCTACTCTGACACCTCAGCCCTTGTAAACTACAATCACTCTCAATTACCTATCATCTTATAGAGCCCCAAATCTGGTCATGTTGCCTAACAAAAGATCTGTCACTTTCCAAGTAAGGGGTGAATTTTGGATTTAAAATGGAGGAATTTCTAGGTTTTTTTTTTTTTTGTACTGCTTAACCACTGAGCCACATCCCCAGCCCATTTTTGTATTTTATTTAGAGACAGGCTTTCTTGCTGGGTTGCTTAGGGCCTTGCTAAGTTACTGTTTCTTCTTTTGCTCTTCAGGCATGAACTTTTCCCTTTTTTATACAACTACCTTGGATTATAAATCAATGTGTTATTCTCTACCCATGGTGCTGGCAAATGTCATAGCCAGACCAATATGATGGTCACTTCTGGAAGTTTGGTTTGACCAGGGAGTTGAAATAATTTTTAGCCAACTTACTCAAGTGGTTGGGTCCTAGTTAGGCTGCTCTTGGTTCCTGAAAGCTTGGTGTTGCAATTCATGTAAGTCTCTCTTTTTAAGCCTAATTCTTCAGATTTCCCTTCAGTTATGTGAACTATCTCATATCTTTACTACAAATTTCTTTTCAGGTTAAGTTGTCAAAGCCAGTTTTCATTACTTGCAACCATATAATTCAATTATATAACTTATTGATAAAGGGTTGTATTAGCTTAATTTAGTGGTTAATGCTGTTCAACTCATTTGGATAATCTTAAGAACATAAACTCTAGAATCAGTGTCCTGTGTTTAAATGCTAGTTGTATGTCTAGATACTTTAATCAACTTAAGCAAAATACCTTATTTCCTTGAGGCTCAGTTTTCATATCTACAGAATGGCATTTATAATAATCCTTCTATCTAATATGTGACTTTAAGCATAAATGAAAAGAACTCATGTAAAACACTTAGCTTAATATCTGGCACAAACTAAGTACTAAATAAATATTAGAGTGGGTAGAGATAAAATATTACAAGAGCTGGTGAGAATACTAGTAAATATTAGAACAGAGAGTAGAAATAGGAGAGTGAAGTCATGTAGTCAAGGGGAAAGATCATTCTGGTCAGAACAGGGGGAAATGCTATAAAGTGACTAAGAAAGATAAGGACTGAAAATGGCAATTGTCACAGCAGCAGCAACAACAAACTAAACAACCCAAATAAAAAATATAAAGAACTAAAATAGACGTTTCGTCAAAGATGTACAGATAGATAAGAAGCACATGAAAAATACTGAACATCACTGGTTATTAATGCAAATCAAAGCCACAATGCAACAGCACTTTATACCCCTTCGGGGACTACTACCTAAAATACAGAAAGCAGCTACTGTTGGAGAGAATATGAAAAAATTAGAAATTTGAACATTGCTGATCAGAATGTAAAATGATGCAGCTTCTAAGAAAAATAGCTTGATGGATCCTGAAGAGTTAAACATAGAATCACCATATAATCCAGCAATCAGTCATTCTACATCTAGGTATATATTCAAAAGAATTGAAAGCGGGGACTAAAACAAATACTTTCATACCAATGTTCATAGCACCATTAATGATAATAATCAAAAGGTAGATACAACCCAAATGTCCATCAACCAATGAATGAATAAACAAAAAATTACATATACACACAGAATATAAAAAACAAGACATCTTGTTATGTCTGACACCATGGGTACAGAGTAAAAACATTATGCTAAGTGAAATAAGCTGCATATAAAATGAAAAATATTGTATTAGTCCATTTATATGAGGTACCTAGATGAGTCAAATTCATAAAGACAGAACAATAGAGGTTACCATGGACTGAGAGAAGAAGGATCTGGGGAGTTGTACAATGGATATGGACTGTTTGTTTGCAATGATGAAAAATTCTGGAAATGAAGAGTGGTCATGCTTGCAAGACATTGTGAAAGTACTTAATGACACAGCACTGTGTACTTAAAGTGATTAAAATGGTAAATTGTATGTGTATATATATTTTTTAAAGAATTTTATTTGTTTTAATTATACATGACAGTAGAATGCATTTATGCACTCTGATATACATAGATGTGGTATAATTTCTCATTTTTTCTGATTGTACATGTTGTAGAATCACATTGGTCATGCAGTCATATATATACATAAAATAATAATGTCTGTTTCATTCTATTATCCTTCCTATCCCCATAGCCCCTCCCCTCCCTTCCTTTACTTCCTTCTACATAATCTAAGGCAACTCTATTGTTCCTTAGTACCCTCACTTATTGTAAATTAGCATCCACATATTAGAGAAAACATTTAGCCTTTGTTTTTTGGGGATTGGCTTATTTCACTTAGCATATTTTCCAACTTTATCCATTTGCCAGCAAATGCCACAATTTCCTTCTTCTTTAAAGCTGAATAATATTCCATTGAATATATATACTACATTTTCTTTAACCATTCATCTCTTGAAGGACACCTAGGTTGATTCCATAGTTTAGCTATTGTGAATTGAGCTGCTATAAACATTGATATGGCTATAACTGTAGTATGCTGATTTTAATCCTTTGGATATAAACCAAGGAACTGGGATAGCTGGGTCAAATGATGGTTCCATTCTGAGTTTTCTGAGATACCTCCATACTGCTTTCCATAGTAGTTGCACCAATTTGCAGTCCCAGCAGCAATGTATGAGTGTACCTTTTAGCCAACATTTATTGTTGCCTGTATTCTTGATGATTGGCATTCTGACTAGAGTGAGATGAAATCAACAAATGGTACTGGCAAAACTAGAAATTCATATGTAGCAAAATGAAATTAAACCTGTATTTCTCACCCCGCACAAAAATCAACTCAAAGTAGATCAAAGAGTTAGGTACTAGAACAGAGACTTTGTGCCTAATAGAAGAAGTAGGCCCAAATCTTCACCATATTGGCCTAGGATCTGACTTCCTTAACAAGACCCCTAAAGCACAATAAGTAAAATCAAGAATCAGTAAATGGGATGGACTCAAACTAAGAAACTTCTTCCCATCAAAGGAAACAATCAAGAATGTGAAGAGAGAGCCTACTGATTGGGAGAAAATCTTTATCACATGCACCTCAGATAGAGTGTTAATCTCTAGGATATATAAAGAACTCTGAAAACACCAAAAAACAAATAACTCAATCAATACATAGGCTAAGGAACTGAACAGACGCTTCATAGAAGAAGAAATACAATCAATCAACAAATATATGAAAAAATGTTCAACATACCTAGCAATTAGAGAAATGCATATATATTTTACCACAATAAAAATATTCTGAAATACATAAAAGACCAATGTTTCAGGCCCAATGATTTGTGCCTGTAATCTCAGCAACTTGGGAGGCTGAGACAGGAGGATCACATGTTTCAGGTCAGTTTCAGCAATTTAATGGGGCCCTAAGCAAGACTCTGCCTCACAATCAATCAATCAATCAATCAATCAATAAATGGCTGGGGATGTAGCTGGGGATGTAGCTCAGGAGTCATGTGATTATTGTCCTTAACTCTATTCATGTGGTGAATTACATTTATTAGTTTACGTATGTAGAACCAACCTTGAATCTCTGGGATGAAATTCACTTTATCATGATGCACTATCTTCTTCATGTGTTTTTGAATGTAATTTGCCAATATTTTATTAAGAATTTTTTATTTATGTTCATCAGGGATATTGGTCTGAACTTTTCTTTTCTTAATGTGTCATTGTCTGGTTTTGGTATCAGGGTGATGCTGACTTCATAGAGTGAATTTTACAGGAGAATTCCTTTTCTACTTCATGGGATAATTTAAGGAGAATTGGCCTTATTTCTTCTTTAAAGGTCTAGAAGAAATAGAATAAGAATTTATCTATAAACATTCAATGCTAGCTGGGAGCAGTGCTGCATGCCTGTAATCCCAGTGATGTGGGAGGCTAAGACAGGTGGACTGTATGTTTAGAGTCAACCTTAGCTACTTAGCAAAGCCCTAAGCAACTTAGTGAGACCCTGCCTCAAAAAATAAAAGGAGCTGGGAATATGGCTCAGTGGTTAAGTGCCCCTGGGTTCAATCCTCAGTACCAAAAAAAAAAAAAAAATCAATTCAATTCCCACAAAAATACCAATGACATTCTTCATAGAATTAGAAAAAAAAGTATCCAAAAGATCTAAAATCAGTATACTATATGGATACAGCCATATAAATATTTTTAGCAGTACAATTCACAATAGCCCTGCTATAGAACCAGCCTAGGTGCTTGTTAATGGATAAATGGATAAAAAAATATGGTATATATACACAACGGAGTTTTACTCAGCTATAAAGGAAAAGAAATCATATAATTTATAGGTAAATGGATGGAATTGGAGAACATCATACTCAGAGCAATAATCCAGATCCAGAAATTCAAGGGTCAGATGTTTTCTCTCATATGCAGAAGCTAGGCCAAATTAAGGGGGAAAAATGATGGGTGGGAAGGGGTATATCCCATGAAAATAGAAGAGAGATCAGTGAAGTAGAGGAAGGGGATTAAGAGCAAGAGAGGAGGGAAGAGAAAAGGGAGGAGCAGTAGAATGAATCTGACCAAACTTTCCTATGTACATATATGAATATACCATAGTGAATTTCACCTTTATGTATACTCATAATGAACTAATTAAAAAACTATACATAAGCCGGGCGCGGTGGCTCACGCTTGTAATCCCAGCACTTAGGGAGGCTGAGACAGGAGGATCGCGAGTTCAAAGCCAGCCTCAGCAATGGCGAGGCACTAAGCAACTCAGTGAGACCCTGTCTCTACATAAAACACAAAATAGGGCTGGGGATGTGGCTCAGTGGTCGAGTGCCCCTGAGTTCAGTCCCTGGTGC